>KZ072081.1:20966-36862 GCA_002091845.1 Anopheles cracens
GTCATGTTGTACTGCTGTCAACCATTTTATAAAAGCCACCACTTTGGCCCACTTTCGAACCGGATCGATACAGATTAAAATTCACCCTTAGCCCCACCCGGCACTCAAACAGCTATAAGATGCAGTGGGGCGAACGGTCTACTCGCGATCATAAACCTACACGTGTGGGGAGGGAGTGGACCTGATCGCGTTACCGATCGGAGAGCCCACGAGTGCGAACCAGTCAACCGTGGTCTTAAGCTGACCACCATGTCATGATCGATCGATCGTCGCGGTCACTAGTGTGTGGAACCGCAAGTATAACCCCCATATCCGCCTTAACACTGGAGGCATCATCATGCCATGTCCAAGAAGCTGCATTCCTCGCAATCGATCAGTGTTACTCGGCCACGGCTAGATAAATCATTGCAGCAGCAGGATATATCAGATCAGCTCGAGCCTTTCGATCCAGAACGCCTCGCACGGCGACGGGACGCCTGGTGTTCGAGTTGGTAGGAGTCAATTCCGATAAATCCCCTTTCTAGCCGCAGTGCTGTTTGCTTTGCTGCTGTCGTGGCTTCGAACTGAATCCGAGAATCCTTGGAGGAATCATTTATCAAGCCTAAAATATTCTTGCCCACTCGCACGCGCAAAAAAATTAGCGCAGTTAAAGCGATGCCCATTTCTCACCCACCGCTACGAAGGCCGGCGGTTTGGGTCGGTTTTCGTTGTCGAAATAATAAAAATTCTTTACGATGAAAAAGAAAAACAATCAACACGAACGGCAACAACGCATAGATGTAGAAAATTAAACCGAACCCACCAACCAGCGCGGTCAGTTGGTGTGTATCATATCGCTTTGACAGATAAGTAAGTAATTATGAGGCACACTTTTCTATACCCATTGTCCGTGTCCGTGGAATGTTCGCCTTTTTCCGCGGTCCGATACGCATCGAACCGAAAACCGGAACACAAACCGCCGGCATCCGAACATCCGCTTTCGTTCGCTTTCCCGTCTACCCTTGGAGCAAGATCAAACAAAGAACCAGTGGATCGCGAGGTGTCTGCCGGCCTGCCCATGCTCATTGTCTTCAACTTGAAGGCAACAGGCCGCCCAAAAAGACAAGAAATGAGAACCTTCCAAACTCACACACCCGGCGACGATCTCACGCACCGCACCGTGGAGGATCGTTGAGCCGTGAACAGCTGGGTTGAAATGTATCTGACCACACCACCAACGTTAGTGGCGGGAGGTATGCCGTGTTTCACCCTTGTTCGGTTTTCCACACGTAACTAGAGAAAGGATATCGTTGCGAGAGGCCTTCCATTGCCAGCGAAGTAAAGGATTGTACTGTTGTACGCTTATGGCCTACGGATCCAGGTGGATTCTGGGCGTTGCAACAGAATGGGCGGTCTCATGCTTGTCGCATCTGCGGAAATTCATTCACTCGTCACAAACCGACTGCAGGAACGAATATTCCAACAAACTAGTCTGGTCGGATGAGGATAAAATGAAGCATCCAATTCATTTTCTAGGAACTGTTTAGGAGCGAACTGAACTGAGTAGACGGCATTGAAATCCAAACCAACGCATTGAAATTCAAAACGCTCAGTAATTAGTTTTTGATATAACCATTCATGCTGCCGTCATATGCAGAGTTCGAACATCAAATGCCATTTGAAGAGTCTGGAAATTCCAAATCAAAATTAAATAGAAAATAAAAAAAGATTCATCCAATTGAATTCGTTAAAATATACTCTCAAAAAGCAATAACGAAAATTTCAGCACCGAACTATCCAAACACTAAAAAAATAACTGCATAGTAATAATCACAAATCTGTTTCTTCGAAAACGAAGCTATGATCTATATCAATTTGTTGTACACCATACAAACATCGCTCCTCCTCCAACGAAACAATGGTTTCATAAAAGTTCATTATCTGAAACAAATGCTTTATGGCGTACCAGCACTCCACACTCTCTTCCAACGAAAAGCTCACGACCCTCCCCGGCCAACGTTATCAGATCCGCTTGATCCGTGTTGAAACGGATGCCATGTAACACACCGCCGACCCACACCAACACTAGATAACAAAGAGAAGCTCGCAGCGCCCGGTACCAATTGCTCATTGTGCAGTCGCTAATCTCTATCAGCGAACTGTCCGCAAACGACTTCCCATTTATTGCCACACTTTCGGGAGTGCGCACGCCCGGTGGAAAAAAATCGTTCGCATTGTCAACCGATACCGAAGCGGGTGGGCAGCTTTCATGTTTCCAACTTCAAAGCATTGCACAGCCAGTACGAAGGATACTCTCCATTTACCACAAAACCTTTACCACGAAAACCGATGCACCGTTGCGTTCGATTCGTCTCAATAAAGGATGCATTTTTCCCTTGCGTTCCTGGTGGTCCGCCCTACTACCAACAATGCTAGAAGAAGCCGGAGCCCAGTACCGTTCCGGGAGCGCATGTTCGGTGTCCCATTGTTTCCCGGTTCGTCAGGAATCTGCTACTCAGTTCGAACACTCGAAAAACCTTGTCAGTCAATGAAGCAATCACTGGAGCCGGACTCATTTCAGCAGTGGATTGTTTGGCAGCTCGGGAAAGAGACGGATGCCCGTGTTTGTGAACTGTCCCTCGGGCAGGGGTTTGGAAAATTTCATTCAACAGCAGCCGTTTTCCAGTTTTTTTCTTTGGCGCACTGGATTGCTGCGCACCGAAAACGGTGCGTAAAGAGCTGCGTAAATTAAATGAAAACATTGCCAAATCGATCAAACGACACCAGCGTTCAATGAAGTGCGGGTATGCCGTGTTTCACCCTTGTTCGGTTTTCCACACGTAACTAGAGAAAGGATATCGTTGCGAGAGGCCTTCCATTGCCAGCGAAGTAAAGGATTGTACTGTTGTACGCTTATGGCCTACGGATCCAGGTGGATTCTGGGCGTTGCAACAGAATGGGCGGTCTCATGCTTGTCGCATCTGCGGAAATTCATTCACTCGTCACAAACCGACTGCAGGAACGAATATTCCAACAAACTAGTCTGGTCGGATGAGGATAAAATGAAGCATCCAATTCATTTTCTAGGAACTGTTTAGGAGCGAACTGAACTGAGTAGACGGCATTGAAATCCAAACTTTTTAATTATTTCCAACACGAACGGTAATTAATTTCATCAATCAACGATCGCTGTTGCCGATGGGGACTAAAACTCACCCAGCCGTGCCTTCTGCGGTCACCTGCGGTGCTTCGCCGTCGTTCGCATTGTCAACCGATACCGAAGCGGGTGGGCAGCTTTCATGTTTCCAACTTCAAAGCATTGCACAGCCAGTACGAAGCGAAAAAACAGTCTCCCGAATTCATTCCACTGCTCAACAAGTCCAGCCCGGCGCCGTCACCCGTCCATGAATAAACATTGCACTATCATTTTTAAATTTCAAATTCTTGGTCCGTTCTTTTCTCGCGCCATCTCGAGACCAACCGCAGGCCAATTACCGAACGAGGGCGACCGTGTTGTGCTGTTGCTGTGGGGTCGCATCCGAATGACTTCTTTGGAAAAAGCCACCAGCACCGGTCACGCCCGTCCGAAACTCCGAACCTATAACGCCTTCGCCCCAATCGGACCACTAAATCTAGTACTACGTTTTCGTTAACAATTTAGAACATAAAAAAGTAAACAATGGAATCCACCTTTCCGTACTTGCCTCTCTTCCTACATAACCCTTCGTTCCTATTAAGACCGCTTAACATCGTACTTCCCAGCTCCAGTTCCAGAGGACCCCTCGCCCGAACGCAACCTGGCTCATATAGCTCGGTAATCCGGGCGTCATAAAACGTGCCGGCACTACTAAAAACGCTCACGCTTAGAAGGTTATAAAATTGGAAACGCCAATAATTCTCCCCGATGTTCCGTTTCCCTCGCACACGTACCGAGACACCGAGCGGGACGCTAAACATCCTCCCCACTAAACATACACATTTTCCGGTTATTAAATTCTAATTACCTTTAGACGCGTAATTTCTCGCAGAAGAATTGGAGCATCGTTTTACGACCGTGACCCCGGGGCGGCGATGTCTTAGCTCGCTGCCAGCCAGCCTGCCGACGACGACGACAGACGGTAGCATGTTGGACCCCGCAGGCAACAGCAGCCCCCCACAACCACGACGGGTGTGATCCTAATCTCGGGTCGATCCATTCGCTACGCCAACCAACGCCAGCGGTCTTAGAATCATTCATCACAAAAAGAAGGTTCGCAAAAGAGAACCTTGTTAGACTTTCATTACTCAATTTCGGTTTGAAGGTGGGTTGCTCATCAGGTGTGCCGCCATGGGTTGATGCGTTTATAATTATAGGTTATTAAATCTTACCGACAAAGACAACAACCAGATGCATAAAATTATGCAAATTGCACCTGTGTTACTTGCTCCCATGCATGAAGCGGATGGAAAAGAGTTTATGTCGGGTAATACTTCCATAATTTATCACTGGAGGTCAGTCGATGACAACTAGCCATATTGTGGAATCCTCTATTAAGAACAATATAATTTTAGATATCAAACCAAACGTTCTGGCGCACCAAACAAAATACAAAGCCAAGATGGGAGTTGTCTTGGAATCTGTCATCACATTCCATTTGAACAGCTTTCAAACCTTTGCCTTCAAATCAGGTGCTAAAAACAAATGACTGCATCGATTTATTCGACATTAAAGCAGGATCAGCCTAATATTCAATAAATTTCCACATCTTTCGCCTGCATTACCTTCGGGCATGGAGAGACACCTATTGAGTGGTCGAACAACCCATTTTCCAACGCCTATAAAACCTTCGATAAGACTGACTTGCCCCGTGGGCAATACCGTAAAAATACCGTCAATGACCAGTCCCCATCCTTTGTGGTCCGGAACGAGGAGGAGCGATTGGGTGGAGAAGAGAAAAAAACTGTCCCATAATGAACACACCATCAGCCCATGTTCATCCATCCATCAGCCGAATCCCACGGGCATCAAAAAAGGCTTCTAACGACCGAGCCAACACAACAAAAGGCTGATCGGCTGATTTGCATGATGGTCTCATTTGTTTTTCTTATGCTCACGTATCACGCCACCAGCGTTCCCGTATGAACGGCGGATCGTGCGTACAACTGCGGTGACTTATGGGTCATCATCATTTCGGATGTTTCGGACGGGGGGAAATCAAATTTATTTTCTCTCCTCCTAATGAACGCCCCGGCCTACCACACGCTGGCGCACACGTTCCCTTTTTGTCGCAGATTGCCTTCATCAATCGTTTACTTTATGTTTGGCTTCCCATCTAACGGCGATCGTTAGTGTTACTATTATCATTACTATTATTATTGCTTCCCGTTTGTTCCCGTGTGCTTTCTTATCGACCGTCGCATCCACCACACGCCCACCGCCATCGGAACATGTGGCCATCGTCCATCGTCTTCCCACCTTACGCATTTTCTCGCACTTTCGTCAATGTTTTCAAACGAACGGACCCGTCCCAGTACACAACACACCTTTCCTTTTTGCCAACGACAAAAAAAAACGGTTTTTCGAGAGGCCTCGACAAGGCTTTGATTCTTATCGACCCTTAATCTCCTTTCAATTAACATAAATTCGCTTAACAGGTTTATCTTGGTGGAGGCGTTCCTAAAAATCACCTGCCAGACGTGTTATTTCCCCTGCTGCCCGAACCCAGTCGTGGCGGCAGTAGCATCAGTGTGAACTTTTGCCAACATCCGGAACGAATCAGCACGGTAAAAGTTTCCATCCTTCTCGCGCGTCTCTTATTTATCACCGCATCACGCGGATTGCAGATTGTAAACCATTTGCTGAAATTGGCTTTTAAAAGTTATACGTTGAGTTTTAAAATTTTTCGTTCATTGTTTATCGGATAGCAAGATCGCTCGATAGGGCACTGACAGGGAGCCGACAGGGAAGGTTTCTAATTCTGACGCACGGTGGTTTCGACGCGTTTCAGCACACAAAACTGACCCCATTGCACGACCTCGGGAAAAGGCTGGATTTATCGTCACGAAAAACTCATCGTGTGTTGCGAATGGAATGAAATACACGCTCGCTCTTGGCTGGTGGCTAGTTACGTTGCAAAATGAATTTGTTTAATGATATTGCCAAGACATTCTGAGCATTTTTGTACAGAGAACAGTAGAGAATACTTCCACCCAATGATTCCTTCCCTTCACTCAATTATGTTTTATGAGATTCGATCAAATTTATGATGATGATGATGATGATGATGGCTATGATGGTATTAGGTTTCTTGGAAGAGAAGAAGGAAAACATATAACTCATTCATATAACTTACTCTTCAAATTGATTAACAGAAGAACTTAACTCTTAACAACTTGAGATGTTCCAGATTGGGCTTCACTATAAGGAGATTCTATCTCTCGAAATAATTCCTGTTCTAATGAATTACCCTACGAATAATATTTCTCGAAACATTAATTTTAATTCGGTTTTCACATCTTTATTCAACAGTACACTGTTATATTTATTTATTATTTGAAGTCACTACCAAGAATGCAAGTGAAAATATGATATGAAAGGCATTATTCAATGGAAGGCACTAGATTAAACTCTGCATATTGGCACAAAAAAAACTCCTGGAAAATCAATATGAAGGCTTGTACAATATAAAAACCAATAATATTCAATGTAATACAGCTTATCATTACAATCCTATTGCTTGCATAATAGAGAGTGCTATCCATATTGCCTTTTGAAGTTTTTCACCACGCACCTGCCACACATTCCTGATAGAATGCTTTGCTCCACGAACAATAGCCACAAAGGCATCGAGAGCGAAATGCACATCGAGAATCTGTAATTTCGATCCGAACCTACGATTGAATTCGCACACCCGATCAAAGCGCGTACACATGATCTCTCTGGCTTCGGCACTTACGAAGTACATCAATTTTGATTTATTATGCACAAACCGCTCCAGCCTTTCAACAACAGCCCCGACCGGTGGCCCATTTCTACGCAGCGCGGAAAAGTGTAACAAGCATAATTAGCAGGATACAGGTGTACGGTGTTTCGACGTTTTGCTGTTGTTTGTCCGTCTTCGGCGCCCAGATCGGATCGGCGTCGAAACATTCAATGGTGCGCGCAACAAAGGCCACGTCCCACAGAAGCGGCCCTTTCAAACAACACGTACACACTCGAGCGCCGATGAATAAATACGCATTTGGCGAATGAATATGCAATGATGATTATTTTGAATTAATTATTCCATTCATCGATCACCCGTCACACCTGGTGCGGCATCGGGGCGCCACTTCCACGCGCGCGGATTGGATTGGATTGGTTTCGATTTCGGTACTCGAACGCGGATTCGCGCATTCCGCTGATTATCGCGAAACGCCAACAACGAGCGAACGCGCGAGTGCCAAGCATCGTCAAGGGCCCTCGAATTCTTTCCATACTTTGAATGGTACGACCCAGCCGTACCATTAGGTGGGGGTTTTCCCGGTACCCACCCGCTCCGGTTGGCCCCCGGAAGCCCGGATGATGATGTATAAAGTATAAATCAACAGTGGGTGTCCCAGTTCCCGCCCCACCCGTACGATCGTATTGCAATTCAATCGCACAGTAGAACAACATGACACGGGCTGTGTTCGGCTTAGGACGAATAAAAATAGAGGAAATTTTCCAGTTTTTTTATATTGAGGTATTTTTAAAAGCGCTTTGAAATGCAACCACACAGCATGCACGGACGGCACCGTGGATGCCATCGATTGTGCAAGGGTCCGTTGGTGACTGTGAATGTTTGCGGAAAACGTCTGTTTGCTTTCCATTTGCTTCATTAACCTTCCGGTATTGAACGCCCCCACACTGCCAGCTAAAAAGGATAGTGCGGGAAGGGTGTTTTAATTAAATGGCACAATATTGGAGCACCAACAATGCCTTCGAATATGAGCAAACAGCACCGAGGTGTTTTGAAGGAAGGCAAACATTCTTCCACTATCTTCAAACCATACGAACAGTCCACCAACCTGCTCTCTCCTTTTCTGTCTCTCACTCTCCGGGTGCATGTGTGTGATCGATCAATTAAGCATCAAATACAACGCAATGGATAACTTCCGATTCGGGACGCTTACGGTGTGAACGTTAAGAATAAAAATAAATACCACGCGCGTTTCGTTAATTGGCTCCACTGACACCCTCGTAATCCGGAAGGTGTTATCGCATGAATAATGCAAATGGAAATGCACCGTTCCTGTGCAACCTGAGGTGTGCTATTACACTCAGCACTCGAAAGTGCTGTGTAGCGTGTCCTAATTTCCATTTCGTTCCGTTTCTAAGCAATTTTTTTATTCTGTACGATTTTGTTGGCTGCACATTTTAACTCTCGACTCCCTATTTTGTTCTTTTTTCTCTAATGATTATAATTTATCAGCTTTCCGATTGGGATAAACAGTATAACCAACGTGTAAGAATAATATAACAACCCAAGGCTGATTGTGAACAAATTGAACATCATATTTACAATAAACTCAAACCCCAAACCTGATGGTGGCATGTATCAAGACCAGTATAGGAAAAAAAGGTTGAAGTTTAACACCTTCGAATTACAAAAAAAATGTTATAAATATGAATCTATTGTCTATAACTTTACATTCAAAACAAATAACAAATTCAAAACAAATTCCTCCTTAAAAATTTTCAATAATTTTCGTTTAAACCCAGCTCAATATCATCGAATCCCCAAACAGAAACCAAACAACGCAGGGCCCCAAAACACCCATCATGTGACAACTAGACAGCCGCACGCCACACCACCAAACAATGCGGAATATTGCACGATCATTTCACAAAAGGACCCACCGGTCAAACCGTTCGCGGCATAACCCCTTCCCGGATGCCAACTCCCAGCGGACGTTCCGGGTTCGCGCGCGACTCGCCGTCGACCACCCGTCGCCGGTGTTCCAGAAAATTAATTTCGGATAATGACTTTATTAGGGAATTACATTTTTTCTGCTTCTGCCACGTCGGACGATCGTGTGCCGACGGAATGGGCTGCCCCACAGTGGTCTCGCCGCGCGATCCCAACTTCGAAACGATACGGGTCAGAACGAGCAACGGCCGCAGGGGCAAAAAAGTGGCCAACTTCGCTGGCACACAAAACTCATTCGAAATCATATAGCGTGACCGCGAGCAGCGGCAAAGTTTGTTTTTTTTTTCCCTCCCCCCGTTGTTGGTTTCATCTGTCTGATAGCGAGACGTGGCCACATAAAAACCACAATGCGATGCGGCGACGACGACTAGTGCGACGCCGGCCAAGAACGGTGGAG
Source organism: Anopheles cracens (assembly GCA_002091845.1). NCBI lineage: Eukaryota > Metazoa > Arthropoda > Insecta > Diptera > Culicidae > Anopheles > Anopheles cracens. The sequence goes on from KZ072081.1 coordinate 30,273, forward strand.
CAATATTCGGCAATCTGTTTTTTTGATGGCCCGCTCTGCACCCAAATGCGCACACCACCGTACGGCGGGCACGCGGTGTTCGACTTAATGGGATATAATTTGTTGGCTGCAGATAAGAATCGAACACTCGCTACACTCGCTTTCATTTCCGGGACGTGCGACGCGGTCGCAGCACGGCGATAAAGCGGGGCTGCGATTTATGGATCATTACCGACAGCTCGGCTAGTGGAGAAAGTGGAGTTTTCCGAACCCTTACCCGACGGCTGTCACCCACCTGACAGCTGGCCTGACAGGCAGCCATTTTTTTTGGGCCTCCCCAAGGTTTTCGTTCGCCTAGCAGGATCCCGAGGGAGTACTGTGGCTTTAATTTCCTGTGGCACAAAATAACAAAAAACGCAAACACACACACACACACAAGAAACCAACCCCGTACGTGTGAAGCCTTCCGGAACGTGGTTCATCGTGGCTGCCGACCGAAGTCCAAAACAGCTCCGAAGGCTTAGAATGCTTTGTTTGTTTTAGAACGACACTCACAAAAAAAACGGCAAATTTTGAAACACAATCGGGTTCGGTACCGGAATTAATGTGGGCGCTTTAAACGGCGGCTGTGAAGCCTTTACCGGTCGCGAGTTCAGTGACAACTTCGTTCCACTTCAGCTCGCGCAGTCCAATTGCGGCGGCGTTGGCTCCGAACATTCCGAAACAACCGACCGTCCCCGCCGTTCGCTAAAGCGGATGTAATCGTTTCAGGCTCATAAAGCACATGAGAAACGACCACGGGAGACGCAGGGCACACAGGGTGGTGACGCCGTGGTGTATGAAATCATTTGTTACCTTCTGTACGGGAAGAAAAGGTAAATGATGCACTTCCACCTTTCTGACAGCTTAGACTTGAGGTTTCGTACGAACGCCGCTAAAACCTTCATGTTTAGCATTTCACATTTGCATCCGTTTTACGGGGTAGAGAAACCGCAACCGTCGCAACCTTTTAAGGTGAATCTCTAAGTGGAAATGTTTATGGTAATAGCTACCCATGCGCATGCACGGTTGTGAAATGATCAATGAGTGGTATACCAGAGTTATTGAATGCTTTAATACAAGTCTGTAACTTTGAACAACATCAATGATCCAGTAAGTCAGTGAATACTTCGACGTCTAAGAGTTAACATCCTTTATCAAGACATCTTCAATGCAATTCTGCTTTTTGAAGGTTATTCTCAAAATTTGAAACATTTATCTCGTGTGACTTAACACGAGCTCCATTATAATTGCACATCGAGTTTTGTTCGTCTTCTTTGCTCACTAATCAGAACCTAACCAACAAATAGTTCAAGCACCTACCAGACTAGCACCTACTAAAGCTTGCCAACCATTTATTCGAACTCGAACACGACCGACAGCGATGAAACTCATGCTACACTTCACCCCCAACAAACTGGTTCTAGCCGGGTGCTATAAGGGCAAAACAAAAGTAATAAGAAATCATATTTCTTACATCCCTGCTCCCGGCGCAGGACAAGAAGCCGGAAAGGAGCAGAAGAACGCGACGCAACGCGTTTCTAAACTGTCATTTTCCATTCGATGCCAATAAAAACAATCCGACAATCGATTAGAGTGATCCCATTTCATTAAAAAAAAACCGAAACCCACTTATCCGCGAGCGCCGCGAACGAGAACCGGCGGCTGCGGGCTGGCGATTGGGACCTGCGATAGAGCCAGCGGTAGTGGCGTGTTGCTCTTCCTATTAGATCTGTCCCGTGTAGCAGCAGCGCGTTCGAGAGCTACTGGAAAGAGGGGGTAGCACGACAGGTAGGGCCGCCCCGGATCACCTCCGCCGTCCCGTATCGAATCGATTAAAAATCATTAATCAATTTTATCATTTCGATGCCGAGCGCGGACTGCCTCGCCAGTCTGCACCTTTCGCCTAGATGCGTGTGATTGGGACAGATCGAGCGAGATCGCTTATGAGCGATAAGACGGATGGATGTGGCATGAGCGGTACTTCATCAAAACTAGAGAACCGGACCGGACGGGGATACCGGATTGCCAAATTATTCACGCCGCTCGGGTGATCGGAGGAGCGCACGAGGTGAGCCCTAAGGTCTCCCAGCCCCCTGAGTTCTGTTGTGTTCGCTTCTCGCTGCTGGCTGTGCCGTGAAGGCACCGGTATTATGGAAATCGGAGCCGATCGGTCAAGATCGCTCCGAGAGCCGCCGGCCAGTGCGACCGGGAAGACTGGGAGCAACTACACGATCAGCGACCGACCTCGTAATCATCTCGATAGCTACTCGCCCCGCATGCGTTCAACCTTTTAAGCTGACCCACCGAAACGATCTGATGGATCAATGTCATCCGACATTATCAAGATCGAAGTGATGAAGAATATAGTGGCAAAACGGACTCCCGTGTGTCCATCACGCACGGGGGACCGGAGGAATGTGGGTTCGTTATTTTTGACATTCTGGAATGGAAATTAATGCCGCGGTCTCCCGGGAGCGCGTATGTGACCACTGGGCTGGAATGCAGTGGTAGCAGTGATATTCACGCTCAATTATATTTCCCACCGAAAAAAGAAAGGTGCGCACCACGATTAGTCCGACACGTTCCGCCGCAGTCATTGACAAAAGTTCTGTTCCACATCGTTCGTTAAAGAAGTCTCGGGGCGGAATGCTGCAAAACTTGTTCCCTGAGGGCGGGCCGGATAGTCGTCTCTCCGTAACTAAAGCCGCATCGAATCAACCACCATTTGTAGGCTCATAATTCCACGAACGCGCGACCCATTCCCTTCCGGTAAGTTATGCTCTCGCTCCACGCTGGCACTGATCACGATTGCAAATTTCTACAATCCGATGAATATTGATAATACGTGTTCCGGTGGACAAACAATCGAATGATGTTGTTCGGTTTCGGGGCTTTGGCGCTTGTCGTCGCCATGCGTGCTCTCCGCAACCCGCTGCATAATGAATACCACATAACTTACAAGAAATATTCGCTGTAAATCGTCTCTCCTTCTCTCTCGCACAACATCCGCACCCCAGCGCCAGCGTTGGGGCACGTTGTTTAGCATGCAAATCAACCACAGAGAACAAAGCTAATGAAACCCGCAGATGGTGAGGCAATAACCATGACGAGCGACCCTCCCATCGTTCGGTCCACATCCTCGAAATCGCATCGAAAATTGCCACTCAAACACAATCGCTCACTGCACCGGAAAACGAGCAGGCAATCGAACAGAAGGCGCCCCGGCCCCGGTGTGTCACCGGCCCTGGTGCGAGGTGAGAGGTCAAACGGACGTACAACATGCGTTGACATTCGCGTTGAGTTTAGTCACGATTTGCTAATATTGTTCATCCGGGACACGGGCTGCAGCCCGAGCATTGTGCATCGACTTTCGACCGTGCACGGCTTCGCACACCCAAACACCAGAAGAACTCGCCCTGCGAACCCCGTGATGCGAGCTGTCAAGCTGGCAACACTGATGACCGGGCGCCCGGGTACTGGTTAATAATCTCACCAGCCCGGATCGTTTGTTTGCGCTTTACAACAAACGCAGCATGTTCGATTTGCTCAACCGACGTATTTGCCCACTCTAGGAAGCTAATCATAATTCTCAAGATGAATCACGACGGCGGCGACGACGACGACGTCGATGACGACGACAGCGTGCACCCGTTTCGCTGCGGGTGGCTATGCTAATTAGGCCACCAAAATTCGTCCGATTTTCCGGTCGGATCGATCGGGTGCAAATATTGAACGTGCCGATTACTGCCGCTACACCGCACACCCAAACACCAGAAGAACTCGCCCTGCGAACCCCGTGATGCGAACTGTCAAGCTGGCAACACTGATGACCGGGCGCCCGGGTACTGGTTAATAATCTCACCAGCCCGGATCGTTTGTTTGCGCTTTACAACAAACGCAGCATGTTCGATTTGCTCAACCGACGTATTTGCCCACTCTAGGAAGCTAATCATAATTCTCAAGATGAATCACGACGGCGGCGACGACGACGACGTCGATGACGACGACAGCGTGCACCCGTTTCGCTGCGGGTGGCTATGCTAATTAGGCCACCAAAATTCGTCCGATTTTCCGGTCGGATCGATCGGGTGCAAATATTGAACGTGCCGATTACTGCCGCTACACTACGTGGCCCAGCCCGCACGTGTGTTAGACTCCGAGTGTTGCTACCAATTTGTGCGCCAGCAGTATTTGGATGGTCCCGTCGTTGAATATTCACAATCTGCTGGCACGAATAAAGTCAGCAAGTGGACGAGTTGCGTGGAACATAAAAATTGCCATCAGTAAATTGGATGCAAGCTAATTACTGCAAACAAACATCCTGCAAACGGAAAGCATATTGATTAATTATCCTAGTTGCAAGCTTGATCACTAAAGGTGATATTCATACGAGATTCTCAAAATGGATGTTCGACTCCTGTGATCAAAACTTATAGAACAACCCAATCCAGATACGCAAAAGACAAGTGAATCTTCCGCCTCAGCTCAGCCACCCTAAGGCTCGTCCACTGTTATGCGTCGATTCGACGAAGGCGACCCCTAATATTGTACTCCGCGGACGTAAACGAACCTACCGCCGTGGCGTAGGTTTCTCGGAAACGGGCCACGCGCGGATCGCAACCATCACAAGTGAGCCTATTAAAACGCCGTTGTCATCTTCTGCGACCAGCAGAACAGCGTTGCCACCAGCGACCAGCAGCATGCGGTCAACTGGTTAATCTAAATTTCGCAAAAAGGCCTCCCCCCAACAGGCCCGGCAGCGGCAACGCAGCCACGCAGCTGAAGAAACCGAACACGGGAAACGCCCAATTCCCAATCAAAATTCAATTCACGCACGCCGGGGAAAAACAGCCCGAAAAGATTGCTTCCCATTTTATGACGTTTTTATTGCCGCCCGTCTGTCGAATTTCGCATTACACTCCGCTGCAGGGACGAACATTGCTGTTCATCTGCAGCCCTTTTTAAAGCGTCATCGGGGGACGCGTTCCGCACGGACAGGTTGGATGATGCGTGATCCGGCTGCTTAAGCCCGGTGTAAGCCCAAGATGGTCCGCCAGGGGTGTATGGATTTACGGAGAGTTGGCGATGCTGGTCCAAACTCCAACGTCCGCTTCCGATGCGGTGTGTCACTTTGTGGGGCGCAAATGTGAGATTTATCCTACAATTTCTGGAATGCGTTGCCAATCGCAATCCCGAACCCGAAACGTGTTGCTCCGCTGTCACCTGCCAAGTGGACGGTGCGGTGTGTTTTCCTGAAACAAACGATCATCTGCGAATTTCGAGCTCATCCAATCCACAATAACGCCCCCGCGCTTGGATGGGCATTTAGGGGACATTGATAAGCTGACTTGTTTTCGCATTTTTGTTTCCCTCATCCAACAAAAGTCCCCCCGGGGGAGCAGAGCAAAAAACGGAACCAACAGATTCGATTTCCTTCCGGCCAACACCACGGCGCTGAAGATGGGATAAAAATTTCTACAATCACATAATAACGCAACTTTCTCAGACCTGCCGTCATTTTCTGTGCTTTCCACCGATATCGACGATACCAGGACCCCGGGCGCTGCACGCCGTCGATACGGATTGACGCTCTTTATGGCGTTATTCGATTACAAACTTTGATTTGAGTTTTGATTTAGTTTCGTCTCGCTCGCTGCCCCGCCACGGTAGCCAGCCACGGTGTTCTGTTTCGCCGGGGAGATTATTAAATTTGTCAGAAAGTTTCGCAACTCCGCGCTGGAGAACCGATCCGAAGCGATCGTCCTGCGATGGTGGAGCGAAAATGAGACCATCACGGGTTGTATATTGCATCCCGGCAAACCGGGTCCCGGGCGGAAACTGTCGACAAGCACGGTAAACTAGATGGAAGTGAAATTAAAACTCTACTGCGCTCGGCACATATCTGCGCCAGTCAGCTGTGCTCCCGGTCGCGACAACCCATTCGTTTGATTTAACGCCATCAAGTTGGGTGAAATTAAAACACACAAGCTGGAGTTCAAGCTGACACCATTTCTGGCATTTCTTGATAGAATCTAACACATTTCCTTACAGCAACACGGCAGTGTGATGAAATCTGCATACTTCCAACACCAACATTCCTCATTTATACGACACCTGCTCACTCAGCACAGCAACAGCTTCCGACGCGCCCCATCAGCAGAAAAGTTGAGCCCGCATCCATAACGCTCGTGCGTCTCGTAACACCTTGCAAAATCAAAAGTTTCACGCGGTCGCACAAAAGTTCACCCACCAAACAACGTCGTGACAAAACATGCATGTACGCACACGTTAGTGTTTTTTCATGCCTTCGTTCCTCCGTTCTGCGACAGCACGTCCTTCACAGCAGCTCAAGATGGTGGAAAATGCGCTGTTTAGACGCGCAATTTAAACTTTTACCGGTAAACTTTTGCCCTCTCGAATCGGGCGCCTCTTGTTGGGGAGCTAACGAGAAGCGGTAACAGAACAGTTCTGCGGTTAGGTGAAGAGGTCCTGAGAATTCGACACCACATCTTGAGCAGCTACCGGAGGCGTTCGCCGACACCGATGGAAAGGTTTTGATTTCATTGGAT
>KZ072081.1:62648-73452 GCA_002091845.1 Anopheles cracens
CTCGACTGGAGGCTGTGCTCCCGGACGTCCACGAAACGTCACCACGAACGCGTGTGCGGTCACCTGGGAACCTGGGTGAGGTGAGCGAATTCGCTCGATCGTACGCCGAGACACCGATTACGATCGTCGTGACCCGCACACGATCGCGGCGTGGCGGGCGCAATTTGTACTCCGGAGATATGCAGCGAACTGCAACGCAAGTGTAAAGCTCGCTTTTGGGTCGATCGTGCGATCGATCGTACACCTCGTTTTGCCACCACCTTCCTGGGGCCGCTCCAAAAGCAGACCCTAAAGCAAAGACCCACGAGGAGAAAGGCACGATAATAACTATATCAAGCGCACGATATTCAATGGAAATGTGGTCGCCCCTTTCGAGATCCGATCGTGTCGTGTTCTGTTGGCAGCGGCGGCGGCGGCGGCGATCGTTTCGATCTCGCGTCAATCTCGCTTTTGAGAACCGAAAATGGCACTTAGAGCCGGTGATGGTGGTAGCGTGAGCGAGAACAATAATAACGTAACCTCACCAGCATCAGCAGAGGGCGAAAAAAAGGCCCCGGCCAGATCAGGTAGCCGCGCTACCTGTCAGTTAGCATTTTCAGATCTCAATTTCGGTTTCACCAAACAACGCGGGCGAATCCGTTGCTTTATCCTTTAATTTTATCCGCCCCGAATGCTCTGGGGTCGGGGTGCTGTTTTTTTTTCTGTTGCCCTTGGTTCGTACACCTTCTGCTCCCCGAGCTTCTGGGCGGACTTCCAGTGTGTATGAAGCCCAGGCATGCGGGCTTTCGAGGCGGTGAAGATGATAAGTTAGTGCCCGGCAGCTGCGCCACGGAACATTGTGTTTTTTTTGCTGTTGTTCGTGATGTTGTTTTGTTTTCTCGAAGCGCATCGTTTGTAATGAAGCAGATGCTAGTGGCGCAAATGATTATTTGATGATGGATCAGTCCTCAGCAGACACGCACCCGGCGTGGCAACCCTGTGTTGTGAGTGTACGCTTCAAATCCGTGCACCGAAATCGAAACACACCAAAGGATCGGTACTGAAAATAATTAAAATGGAAGGCACATAAACAGATTCAATGAGTGATGCGCCTCTGCGACGTGGCAGCATCAGCTTCAACCTCAGCCTCACCCCGCCGCGGCCGCGAAGGCTAGTGCGAAATTCGATTTGTGCGCACATTATGTCGCTCCGGAGATTCACGTACGCGGAAAGTCTAGCGTCCGGTACCCGCCGTCACCATCCCCGGCGCGTATCAGTTCTGGCGGATATCCCGGCGTTCCCGAACGCCGCAGCATAATATGCAAATATTTATTTTGAAACGGCTCATCGGCACGGCCAGTGCGACGGAATGTGCGTTGCGCTTCGGTACTGTACAGGGCGCAAGGGGGGGGCACGAAAAAACGGCTCGACTGGACTTCACTTGAATATTTATCAAAAGCCTGCGAGCCTACCATCCTGCGGTACGTACACGTATTGCGTCGGGCAAGTTCATTAACATGGAACCCGGCCGGATCAAGGACTCGACGGGTCGGTTATGGTCGTTTGGTATGGTTTGGTTGCCGGAGCAGCGGTAGTACATCGAAGCAGGCACACCGTGTGTACCCCCGTGCAACCAAAACACATTGACGGCTCATTATTGTCAAAGTGACAGGCGTCGTCGTCCATTCCGAAAGTCGCCGGTTGCTGCGACGATGCTCGCAACGGGTGATCCGTCAACGGGCGCTGTTTGGGACCGTTCGAGCCCGGCACCATTGAAAGCAAATCAAACATGCATTCAAAATCCCTGCCTTTTAACGGAATAATCAAAGATAATTTACCTCCTTTCTTTGTGGATACGATCCCGGGGCCGTCCCTGGGAAACGCGTCGTACCTTTTTCCATCTTTCTTCCCGCACGGCTGGTTGGAAGCTTCAGATCAAGGTGCTCCAGTGCGTTCCAGCGATCCAGCGATCCGATAGACTCCGGCACCGTCGCATCTACCGGGTGGATCGTTTGGACCGGGCAGCGCAACAACCTGCTCCCGTCGGGGGGGAAGTGGGGCGTGAAACACTCATCAGTCAGTGAGCAAACTAATCGATCGTCGCTCCCCCACCGGTGGACGCCGATTCGATGACGACCATGACTAGGATGATGGAGAACGGCGAAGTTGTTCAGTGCGCGGCTTTAACCGTGCGCGTCAGCCGCTGGAGTGCAACAAAATCAGCCAACGAGAAACTGGAAACCGTCCACGAGGTGGTCACCGGCGAGCCTTCAAACGGGCTTAGAAAATATCGTTATTATTCAAGCATCTATCTTTCCGATCCGATCGCCGATCTATCATACGATGCTGCTACCTTCGCTACTCGCGGTCAGTACCCGCGCGGGCCTAACCTCAACTTTGTCAGTGCCCACGACGGGGCCGGACGGATTTTCCGCCCGGATCGTCCAAATGAGTGTCGCAAGTGGCCCACGCACCACGTTTATGCTCATGCTCGCTTCATGATAAATTAGATCCGAAAGCACGCGCTATAAATCCTGCCCCCAAGTACACGGCCGCAGCAGCGAACCGGCAGCACGATTTGTTTGACGTTTTGTAATCCGAAGCTTTTCCCCTCAACAGCGCTGGAGATGGTAGCTCGCCAAACAAGAAAAAAAAGTCTAGAAAAGAAAGCCACCACAATCAATCTATGCTGATGCGAATTATGCTGTCGCATTTCACTCCCAATCAATTTCGCTCCCCGTCTACCCCGAAACCACGGGCGGTGGCGACGATGTCTGTCCGTCGGCGGCGTCTTGCCGAATTGCGGCTTCGCCCGAAACCTCCGAAGCGGGCGTGTTGATGGGTTTGATGAGTTGCGCAGCGAAGAATTTATCCGTATGATGAGGAATTTCGCGTCGTCGATTTGGTTCCAATCCGCTCTCAATGTGGCGTTGCCTGTTTCGGTGCTCGGGGTCGTCGCGCCGTGCGGGAAGGATTTCATTTGTTTTTATGGATGCGCAAGGAAGAAGAGTCAGTGGCACCGAAATTTCCATCGCGCGGGTCAATTGCACTTTCACCCAGCAGCGGTCAAAAGTGGGAAAAATGAAAATCCACTCCCGGCAGGTAAACCTTTGCACGGGCTTTGCGACGCAACAGATGATGGAAAAAATGGTCGGAACATAATCTTTTGCCATAAATTATGTTCCAGTATATGAGCGGGCAGCTAGCTAATGCAGCCTTAACGAAGGAGACAGTTCCAAAATAACGCAGCGCACGCATTCTACTGCTTCCGCATCGCTTTCGAATGATAAATCAATTTTTCCCCCTTCGCTGAGGATCTTCCCTGAGCTCAGCGGTCCGGAGGGGACTTAACTTCCGCAACCTGAGAATAAGGTTCATTGCAGAACTATTGTCTTTTGCGCACGATTCGCTTGTCGTTGCGCCGTGCGGGAAGGATTTCATTTGTTTTTATGGATGCGCAAGGAAGAAGAGTCAATTTTTTATCTCCATCTACGGTGCGGTCGTGAGGTCTTCTGTTTATCCGGGGCAAAGGATAATTTTCACCAAATTGAATTTGTGCCTAGAAGATACACTCAGCATGCTAGTGAACCGTTTGACAGTTGTGAACTGTCATTTTGACAGATGTTACGGAAGGCGAAGCTAAAATAAAAAAAATGGTTATCACACGTTTGTTGCATTCAATCGAATTTGTTTGCCTCATTTATTACCCAAAAGTAGAGCAAAATGTAAAAGACATCAAATTAAAGCATAAAACTATCAACTACTAAGTGGCACACCGAACCAACCTCGAAGCCATGCAATCGAGCTTTCTTCTACTTAAAACAAGACAGTACACGGGCACCAAACGCTCGGTTTTATTTATCGTGCCTTGAAGCTTTTGTGGTTTTATGGTTGGGTCTTGTTGTTGTCCGCAAAGCACTGCAAAGCGAAACAAATGTCACGCTGTTCCGTCAGCCATAAAAGTCGTCGCGAAAGGTGTGATCGTTACCTGAGCGGTCATGTGAAAGTGTAGCACCGATCTCCCTAGAAATATAATGTCTGGAAGAGGGAAGCAAAATTATATACAATTTCTAAAATGCTCTCAAGAGGTACGAAGGGAATGTTGGAATGATTTATATATTTTTGTAAATAAATTTATATTAAAATGCTTATTGTTCATATGAAAACCATGCTCTTTGCAGCGAGCTGGAAAGGAATGTTAATACAATAAATGAAAAACACTCTCTGCACGCTTCACGATGCACTCATCGTTCATCCGGAGCCAGTCTCGTTGATGTTATCACGCTCCACTAAGATGCAAAAGACGAGAGGAAACACACACACACAGCCACAGACATCCATTGCACATGCTCTAGTAAATTTTGGAGTGTTGGCATTCATGTTGCATCAATAAAAACACCACAACCACGGGTGGCTCGCTGCTCGTTACAACCGTTGCAACACGTGCTAAGCGAGCCTTTTCACAGCGGAAGCATGATTCTCGGGCATCGGATGGACAGGACGGACCGTCGGGTTGACGCTGACGAACAGAACGAAATAAAATTGCACCACCGAGTGGGGGGGAGAACAGCGGAATGGGATCATAAATATGGCATTCACTTTGGCAAGCGCGGTGGACCCGGCGACACACCAGGCAGCCCGAAACTGGATCCATTGCGCGTCGGTGCGCTTCGTTTGCGTTCCGGGGCCATGCATTATGCATTCGGGACCGGGGGCACGGGATGCGGCAACAAGTCCCGGCAGAATGCCGCCCAGCGGCACGTGAAGCAGCGGGGCCCGTTCGGACCAAATCGGGCCCAAACAACGCTCGAGCTGACCCCGTTGGGGGCCATTCCAGCGAACGGTTCGTCGTCCGACGTCCGGAAGCTTGAAAGCCGGGGCGGAAAATCACTTCACTTTAAATTTTATCAAATTATGCACACAGCAATGCGTTAAGTTTCGCTCGGGAACCAGTTTACACACAACACCGGCCTGTCAAACTGCACTGGGCTATTACAGGGCCGTTTTTGGTAACGTCACCAAAAACGGACTCTTGCTGCAGCTTCCGTTTCGGAGGCGAGTTTTGCTTCCGGAAAATGTCCCCCACTCGATGACAAAGTCAGCCAGGGCTCGTGTATGTGTCTGTGTGTGAATGTGCTCAACGTTTGACCTCTCTCGCCACCCTTGCAACGTGTCCCGTGTTCCGGAAATGCGGCAAAAAATTGCATTTCGTCCCCGTCCGGTGCCGGTTGTGAAATTGAATCGGCAACACAATTGTGCACAATTGTGCCTCACGCTACCCGGCCGTAAATCATCATCAAGTGCGGTGGTTGAGCGTGGCAGGAGCGCCGTATAAAAATCAATCAGCAGCCCGCTTTCGCCATCACCCTCTACGATGAGGTAACAATTAAAATGCAGATTGAAGCGCACAAAGAGGCCGAAAAGGCCAACCGGAAATGCGACAAAAGTGGCACCGAAATTTCCATCGCGCGGGTCAATTGCACTTTCACCCAGCAGCGGTCAAAAGTGGGAAAAATGAAAATCCACTCCCGGCAGGTAAACCTTTGCACGGGCTTTGCGACGCAACAGATGATGGAAAAAATGGTCGGAACATAATCTTTTGCCATAAATTATGTTCCAGTATATGAGCGGGCAGCTAGCTAATGCAGCCTTAACGAAGGAGACAGTTCCAAAATAACGCAGCGCACGCATTCTACTGCTTCCGCATCGCTTTCGAATGATAAATCAATTTTTTCCCCTTCGCTGAGGATCTTCCCTGAGCTCAGCGGCCCGGAGGGGACTTAACTTCCGCAACCTGAGAATAAGGTTCATTGCAGAACTATTGTCTTTTGCGCACGATTCGCTTGTCGTTTATCATCCGGCCGAATCGGTGGTTCGGTTTGAGAGGTGAGTTCTTTGTGTCGCGTTTGTTTGGGCAACAATTAAGGGCTGTTGGTTTATGTGCCGTTTGCGGAATGCTGAGCCATCGGAATTTACGCAACCACGAGGGGATAACGATTGCAGATTGCCGTGAAAGGTAAGTTAAATTGATGACTTGCTATTTCCGTCGTTGGTGATCAGTTTGCCTAACTGCATTGATTGTTCTGATGGTTTAAACCATAATTTAGAGTTACATAAATAAAATTATTTTAAATGTAGGAAAATCTTTTTTTGTTTAATGAATTTTTTGGTGTGAAAATGATCCCCCTTTAAGAAGTGAAATAATATCAGCTCGTATTACAGTTATAATATGAACAAAAGTTATCTGTTAACTGGAAGCAAAGCAGAATCCGGATTGAAGAACCAAATCGGTTGTTATAAACCAATCATTCACGCTGGAAATTAGACTACTAGACTACTAGATAGTTGCACCATGGAATTCTAACCGCTTTCCCAGCTCTACCACTGATTTGGATAATTGATCCTGGAAAATTTCATTTCTGATTTTAATTGCTGATCCGTGTGTCGCTAATGCAATCAGTTTCGTTGTAACAGGGCAAAACTATTTTTTTTTACTAAAACTGTCTCCAAAGCGGGCGATCAAATTACCCGCTAAACATCACCTCGCGCAGTACAATATAACATCCAATACCCCTTCCCAAAAAAAAAGCCGCCCGCTTCGGAATGGATCAATTTTAACGAAGGTGATCAACCATCATCATTAATCCTGGCAGTCGTCTGGCGCAGGAGTCCTGTAAGCTAAGCTCGTTAAAGCGGGGGTTCCGGATTGAATAAAAGTCGCGCCATCGGTCGCTCGCGCGCCCTCGCCCTCGCTGATTACGATTACGGACCGGCAGAAGCGGGATGGCACCCGTTACTGATTACATATTCATTAAGGTCCTTAAACAACGCGAAACAATACCCGTGCCGCCGCGTGTTCACTAGCGCTTGTTTTTCCGCGAGCTGCCACGATAATTAGATTGTTCGCAGATAATGAACGAAAAGTCATTTTCAATTAATTTCGACAGGTATTGGCCGATACCGTGCTGGGGTTGGGATATTTCGGGGCGAGACCGCCCGGAAGCTGTGGTTACAGGAATGATCCTCTGGAGCTGCTGGGGGGAGAGAGTATTTTATGCAACGTCCTTATCGCCAGTACGTTGGAGCAGCACCTGTTACAGGGTTACGGTTTGATGGAAGTGTGGTAGGATACTTTTATCGCAACGTGCTTTCTACTCCGCAGCATAAAATGTCGATCAGCTTGATAAACTCGGGAGAAGACCTTTGTGTGTATCGTTTACGCCAGCCTGTATTCAAAGTCTTCTAATGGGTCATTGCAAATTTTCAAGAGAATGATTAAAAACTTCAAATTATCAGATTGGACATCTTAATCTATTTTCAAGCAATTTCTTATTTTTATCAAAATCTTGGTACCGATTTGACCGCAACCGCGGAACGGATCTACTTGGGAACGACGAAATCCAAGGATGCACTGAACACTGCCTAGTGAAATGATACAGTCCGCCAAATCTCTGTATGTCATGTCTGTCATCATCCCCCTTTGGGCGTGAACAATAATCTTATGAGCAAAATAAGTTATTTAAAGATAGGGTTGCGTTGAACACATTTCCAGGTCGAGGACGTACACTCGGTAAGATACAAAAACCAGAAGAAAAAAACATCACAACAGGTGAACAGGGAAGAAAAAATCGTCTCCAACACCGAATATAAACACAGCCATTGATTTTGATTTGGACGGTTTTTTTGGGGGGGTGTGCAGGCTTTTGGTCGAGTTCCCATCGAGAACTTGGCGTGGTGTTGGTGTTTCAAAATTTGAAACTTGAATTTTTGCTGTCTGGAGCTAAATTGTCGACATGCCTTATATGAAAGACAGTTTTCGAACGCATAAAAATGATCATAGTTGCTATTATCCATGTTGAATCTTTCAAGTATCATCTACATTTGTGATGACGCATGCCAAGTTTTGTAATATTCGAGGCACGACTCTTTTAAGTTCTGGGCAAATTTCGTTCCCGTCAACTTCACCTGACAACAGTTCATCAGAGAAAACATTCTACGCACATCGTCCTGTACCACTAATCAGAAAAAAAACTTTTCTAATTCGAACAAAACTTGCTATAACTCGTGTGGCTCGCACTCCCGTTGGACGCCACGAACAGACACGACGATGACTGTCACACAATATTACTAACGGCCAAAAAAATGATCAAATAAGACACATTCCTGTCGGAGATCCCAAAGAAAGTGTCACAACTCTCGCACGCGGAGCAGCACACCTGTCCACCCGGGCAGGTCGCCTATGGCGTAAAGTGACGAATCTTCCACCTTCCGAAAACACGACGCAGGTGACACTGTGTCACCGTAAATGGCTTTAATTGTTTATTCCCCGGGGGGGACAAACGTTTGTCACTTTATTAGCCTCGTCCTACCATTGGAGTTGCCATTTGAAGTCCAAAAGCTCTAGCAACTTTTCACTGTACCACGGGAGGCGTAGGGCTCCGGCAATCCGTTATGCATTGTGTTGATAGGTGGACTAATAAAACTCCAGAAGCAATTCCACCATAAACACACGTCGGGTCGAGAGCGAGCGAACGCGCGCGCCCATGCGTAGTTGAGCAATTGCAGCATAAAACATGGACGGAGCAATGACGAGAGAAGAAAAAATAAAGAGTCTCGGTGAAATAGAATAGAAATAGCGCGGCGGTACGATGTACGTGGACATAATTTACAACTGTTGACATTCTGTTTCAGCCAGGTAGTTTGGGTGGCGTTGAAGCCGCTGCCATTGTGGATCGTTTGGGGTGTTCGCTCGGATGGGACGTGAGCATAAACATTGGAGGCAGAGCAGCAGCAGAAGACAAACCCCGACCGGGAAAACATTCTTCTGGTTGCTGGTTCGAGGTGAGTCTCTTTTTTTCGAGTCGAATCGAGTCGAGTCAAGTGCCGCTCGGAGGTGTAATAAACTTTATGATCGTAGCCTCGCACAGCGTGACCTCTCGAGCGTGCAGCGTTTCATTCACCTTCGCCTAACGTCGTGATTATTGGACGCCGGCGGTTCGCGTACGCACTGGCCGCACGTGGCCGGCGGAGGAGGAGACAAATAGAGAAATTAATTACACAAAAATCATTAAACATCCGCACCCGCCACCATCCGCGACCTGTCGGGGCGAGGATGTTTACCTTTTGGGAAGAGAATCGTTTGATGCTGTTGCTGTTCCAACGGTCCCGTTATCTCCTAGCGCGCCGCTTGGAATGTTCCAAGCGTTCCGTCCACTCCCCCGGAAGAAAGCATCTCCCCGTGGTGGCAGCGAAAAGAGCGTAAGGTCCCAAAAGCCTCACCAGACGCCACTTGAGTGTCAATAATGTTGTTGAACTGGGTGCTGGCGGGCCTTGTGGCCCGCCCTGCTTCTCACCTGCGTGCCACGTCGGCAGAGCCAGACGTTTGTTTGACTTATGGGCACTTAAGCGGTGTTGTTTTTTCGGCGGTACTTAAGTAGGCTGGCTGGTTACCATCGCCACCGTCATCACCAATCTCGCAGGGAAAGGTGCGCTCGGTCGGCGGACTCGGCTCCGTTGCCGTCCGCAAACACTTGCGACATTCGGCGAGTTGTTTGTCCGCAGTGTAACAGATTGGCCACTTCCGTGAGGCCAATAAGCAGCAAGGTCGAAGGTTCTTCGGCTTCAAAGTGATCAAAGGGATGGGAGAAGACGAGATATGAAAATGAGTTAATGACAACTGCCGTAAATAGTTGTAAAAGCGTAACGAAACATAGTTTTAATTACTAGGATGCTTCATTGGGGAGATCAATCGAAAGCGTTTTAGTTCTTCCAAAAACGACCCAAAAACGTTCATATTCGGAAGCTGTGTTCAGAATTTATGTCAAGGGACTGTCCATAATTAAACATAGATTGAACAGTAAGGATATGTTGTGTTTTTGGTTGAAGGAATAGTTGAAAATGTGAAAACTAGCAATGAAATGAGTGAGTTCTATATACATTACCATTCTCGAGTTGTTTCACATTTCAAATGTGAAGAAAATCAGCATCAACCATCCCCCGCAGGCGCTCAATTGGCTGTCAAACGATAACCGGTGATTGTGATTTAGAGGAGGCCCAACGCTAGCCACGACCCGAACCATACATACCGACATTCCGTTCCCGAGCCCGTTTAATGGCTTGTCCGGCGGTGCGGTAATTGGCCTGGTTTGAGCCGTGCACAGTAAAGCATCGTGCAGGATGCAGTAGGCCGTTTATTTATCGGTGACGTGTTCAGGCCCACAGCTAACTCACAGCTCAAAACTCCTTCGTTTGCTTCGCCGAAATCGCAGGAAAAAAAACGTTCCTAGAACCGTGTGCCCGGCGTGTGCTTTCCCAAAACCCGATCCGGGTGTCCGTAAAATGGCGTACGCAGTGGAGAGAAGTAAACAGAATTCCATAGCCATCATCCGTTCCTCGTGGAAAAAGCAACACCGGGTGTGGTTATGCCGCGGTGCCTAGTGTATGTGTGTGGGTTTGAGGGCAAAGAACCACCCGCTTAACAGCAGCATAAACTGTGGAAAACGGAAAAATAATCCACAAAACAACCGACACGCAATCCGCCGCGGTGTTCGCTTGACAAACTTGGCCGCTTCGCCATCGCCATAGCAACCGGTCGACGGTGCCCCAATGTAGACTACACCACCACACCAAAGTGTGCAAAGGCAAAGAAAATCAATGAAGTTTTTCCCATCCCGTTCGGTGGCCCCACGCGGAACACTCGCCAGTCTCGTCAGCCACCGGGCTGCCGGAAAAGCTCTCCGGCGAGCGTGCGGATTTTGCCGGATGGTGGAAAATCAAGTTGGGCTGAGTTGAATTTCCTTATCGCTACTTTTCCACCTGCTACTGT
>KZ072081.1:81923-93012 GCA_002091845.1 Anopheles cracens
ACACAAATTGCAACTGAACCACGCGGAAAGAGAAAAAAAACTAGTCCAGCATGTGTCATTTGCATGCGTGTGCGCGTGTGTGTGTGTTGCGCTGGAAGAGGAGGCATTTTTATGCTGCCCGTTTTCATCGCAACACACATCACACACCGAAAACATGTTCGCTGCTCCTTCCTATCGACACTCGACGTAGAACGAGACGTATCATGTTTTCGTCGTTTCGTTGAGCGAAGATCCCACACACGATCATCCACCACCAGCACCAGGCAGCAGGATGAAAGATGAGTAATCGTGGCGTGCAGATCGGCCTGGTGACTAGGAGGTTGCAAGAGTGGAATGCAGCCACAGAGTAATCCATACCGGGCGCGCGAGCAGCAGAACGAAGAAGAAATGGTTGTAAATTGATCCGTAAACTTTCTTTTTAAACCACACTGAAAGAGGAGGAGGCGGTTGCGGCTCGAGCTTTTGACGTCTTTGTCGTCTGAGCGACATTCAGATTCTTCCTGCCAGGATGATGCCGACGTATCTCGCAATCTGCTTTAAAGCTGCCTGAGCCAAACTGATTACCGACCAAACGTCGTAAACCCGACGAATGCGCCCAACTACTTTAACTTCGTCTGGGTGGGTCTTCCTCCCGTGAGAGCAGTTCCTTCATCCCGGAGTGGTAGATTTCCATTTTCGTTACTGCCGCCGTCCAGCTTTCGCTCATCAAATATGAATTCTGCGCGCGCCCTGCAATGACCTCTCTCCCTGGAGTGCGTTGTGTGCTGCCGAGGGTGCACGCACCACTGGGAACTTGAGACTCCGCCAAAAGACGTAGGCGCGTCGGCAGGGTCATAAAACCAAACTTTACACTGTATCCTCCGTCCCGGTAATAGCCGGCCGGCCTGGTGGCGTACCTGGCCGATTGTGTGTTTGTGTGTGAAGCATAAACCCACCCAGAAGAACGCGCGCGCTCGCGCGACACGTTTTATGTGTGCGCTTTCGTTATTATTTATGACATCTTCTGGCAGCTTTATTTCGGTCCGCTACTACCGGCCGACATCGTGCTCTTCTCGCGTGGTTTTGCTCACCCTCGGGGCAGGAAGTTTGAATTGGTGTCACCCGGATGGGGGGTCCCGCTAAATTCGGATGCGCTAATCTTCGAATGAAACAATATGAATTTGCTCCGCGCTGTGAAGTCGTGGAGGAGGCACCGAGGTGTCATCTCCGCTACGATAAGCACAGCGCGATATCCCACCGGGAGATCGCTTCATGCATCCGGTTTCAGTTTTTTCCCGTTTGATTTCTGTTAGCTGCTCAATCTCTCTCTCTCTCACCCACTCTGGTGGAGGTCGCCGGGTCGTGTCCTTTTTGAAAAGCTTCTTTTGGCCCCGGTGGCTGCTCGGCGCTGTATCAAGAGGTGTCATCAGCTGCGCGGGTGGATGTGTGGGTGGTGGGTGAAAATGCGAATTGTTGCGCGCATCACTCCGTTGAAGATTCATTGCATCTTGATAACGCACGGTTCTGTCCTAGCGCCGTGTTTTTTTTTTGTCGTCGTCCTTTCCCGTCGGTTCTTTTGCGTTTCGGAAATTGGGCCACACGCTTTGCTTCCCTGGAGTGCGCGGCAGCGGTCGGAGATTTATGAGACTCCCAGTTCGGGCGCTTTGCGCGGGTGCGTGTTTTTTGTTCTGTTGCTGCTGCTGATGTTGTCGATGTTGGTTGGTTCCTGCTCCAAAAGGACGACGGTGCCTATCGAGCGGCCCGCGTGAAAGCGAATCGCGCTCTGGATTTATGAAGCGAAATAATTGTGTTGGTGCAAATGCGAGCTAATCCCGCGCTACTCCCATCCATGAAGCACATTTTCCACGTCTCCGGGAGGATTTGCACGTCGGTGGCATTATTTTTCCGTTTCGGTTGTTTGATTTGTTTTTCATTTTGGCTTTTCGCGAGGGGAGAACTGTCACCGGACCGGGTTCAAATCTGTCGAAGGCGGGGGAAAAAACTGGACAGAAGGCGAGATTAGAGAGAAGCTTCCTCTGTGCTCTGGGCTTGTTCCGGCACGTTGCGCAGGTGAAATATCCGCGAACGCGTGCGGGAAAGCTTTTATTTAAATTATTTTTGCCAAAAATTAACGATTTTCTGCTGAATCGCGCTGGACCTCGGACGGAACTGGACGGAATGTACTGCACAATTTTCAATTTTTTACAATTGTACAAACATAAAACGGTTTGTGACACAGTAACCACATAAATCGTTTGGTAGTTTTGCACTCATGATGTTTATTAATATACCATTATCAATTAATTCGTCAAGATATTGCGATTTTTTATTTGGTTTCAATTTTCCCACCTACCAATCAGAACAACCCAGTTGGGAGGTAATCTAGTTATGCAACATAATCTGTACCAATAGCGTTACTCTTGCCGTGTGAAGCAAGCAAAACCGAAGGGGATACACTCCGCTGGCGCTTATCGTGTAATTTAACGATTGATCAGCAAACAGAATTATTCTTGCTAAGCGTTTCCGGGAGCCGTAGCGGCAACAACAGGTGCACCATCCAATAATGGGAACTGCCATTATTTATTGTGCATGTACTCATAGCGTAAAGCTGGGATTAATTTCTGTAAAAACAATCACCAAACAAAACACGGACGCGGCAGTGGAAAATGTGTGGTGGAAAAATTGCATCCAAGTATTTATTGTTTTGTAAATGAAGGCCAAACGCTGCGAGATCACGGCGATTATGATGAATTCGTGCGTTCGTTGGTTAGCTTGCGGAATTAATTTAAGCTTTATCGCCCGGAAACCGTTTTCGGTGCGCCGGTTGAAGGACATTCACGCTGTCGAATGCTCCTCCCGAAGAGCAAACAAGCTAATGAACTCGCTTTCTGTGTGCGCACATCTCTTTGTGGGTTGGGACGGCTGGCTCGAAGGGTGACACGATGGATGGCCCGTGTGGATGGTTTGCCGTCCGGTCCAGTTTCAGAGAACCCCAATTTTCACCAACCACCCACCCACCACCACCCCTTTCCAGTGCGGACCGCATGCACAGCGGTCGGAGATTTATGAGACTCCCAGTTCGGGCGCTTTGCGCGGGTGCGTGTTTTTTGTTCTGTTGCTGCTGCTGATGTTGTCGATGTTGGTTGGTTCCTGCTCCAAAAGGACGACGGTGCCTATCGAGCGGCCCGCGTGAAAGCGAATCGCACCCTGGATTTATGAAGCGAAATAATTGTGTTGGTGCAAATGCGAGCTAATCCCGCGCTACTCCCATCCATGAAGCACATTTTCCACGTCTCCGGGAGGATTTGCACGTCGGTGGCATTATTTTTCCGTTTCGGTTGTTTGATTTGTTTTTCATTTTGGCTTTTCGCGAGGGGAGAACTGTCACCGGACCGGGTTCAAATCTGTCGAAGGCGGGGGAAAAAACTGGACAGAAGGCGAGATTAGAGAGAAGCTTCCTCTGTGCTCTGGGCTTGTTCCGGCACGTTGCGCAGGTGAAATATCCGCGAACGCGTGCGGGAAAGCTTTTATTTAAATTATTTTTGCCAAAAATTAACGATTTTCTGCTGAATCGCGCTGGACCTCGGACGGAACTGGACGGAATGTACTGCACAATTTTCAATTTTTTACAATTGTACAAACATAAAACGGTTTGTGACACAGTAACCACATAAATCGTTTGGTAGTTTTGCACTCATGATGTTTATTAATATACCATTATCAATTAATTCGTCAAGATATTGCGATTTTTTATTTGGTTTCAATTTTCCCACCTACCAATCAGAACAACCCAGTTGGGAGGTAATCTAGTTATGCAACATAATCTGTACCAATAGCGTTACTCTTGCCGTGTGAAGCAAGCAAAACCGAAGGGGATACACTCCGCTGGCGCTTATCGTGTAATTTAACGATTGATCAGCAAACAGAATTATTCTTGCTAAGCGTTTCCGGGAGCCGTAGCGGCAACAACAGGTGCACCATCCAATAATGGGAACTGCCATTATTTATTGTGCATGTACTCATAGCGTAAAGCTGGGATTAATTTCTGTAAAAACAATCACCAAACAAAACACGGACGCGGCAGTGGAAAATGTGTGGTGGAAAAATTGCATCCAAGTATTTATTGTTTTGTAAATGAAGGCCAAACGCTGCGAGATCACGGCGATTATGATGAATTCGTGCGTTCGTTGGTTAGCTTGCGGAATTAATTTAAGCTTTATCGCCCGGAAACCGTTTTCGGTGCGCCGGTTGAAGGACATTCACGCTGTCGAATGCTCCTCCCGAAGAGCAAACAAGCTAATGAACTCGCTTTCTGTGTGCGCACATCTCTTTGTGGGCTGGCTCGAAGGGTGACACGATGGATGGCCCGTGTGGATGGTTTGCCGGTCCGGTCCAGTTTCAGAGAACCCCAATTTTCACCAACCACCCACCCACCACCACCCCTTTCCAGTGCGGACCGCATGCACACATACACTCGCACTCCTTTCTTTGCATTTTCAACTACTATCATCATCA
The DNA here is from genome assembly GCA_002091845.1 of Anopheles cracens. Taxonomy (NCBI): domain Eukaryota; kingdom Metazoa; phylum Arthropoda; class Insecta; order Diptera; family Culicidae; genus Anopheles; species Anopheles cracens. The sequence goes on from KZ072081.1 coordinate 86,418, forward strand.
TTGTCATTAGCCTCGCGGCCTCTAAATGACTGCGAAATTATCTTTCGGTCGATGGCTTTCGCCTCACTTTTTACCCCTTTTGCGCTCGCCCACGCCTGGGCACAAACGGACGGCCGCCGCCCACGTGGTGGCATGTCACAATTTTTGTGTGGGTCGGGATTCGCCATTTGATACGCCGGCGCGCCGGAAGGTAGTGAGGTCGGCGGCACCGGTACAACCGGGGTGCATCCTTTAGACGCAAAACCGCACTAATTAGAGTGACTGTGCGGAGAGGACCAGGTCAGGTTATGGGTGCGAGACTGTGGGAGCGGTGAGAAATTGATAAAAAACGAGTCGTGAGCGGACACCGTCACACTGGTGATAATGAAACGGAGCACTGGTTCACTGGACCGTCGTTTGCTCTAGTGGAGGGAAAATTCTTTTCCAGATTTTTTTTCCGGATTTTTGTAGAACTGATGTCCATACGAATAACTTTAAGTCTTGAATATCTTTGGGAGAGGTGTAGTTTTTAAAATTTTGTAGGAAGATTCCTCATTCTCACAGAAACTGTTGGCTGATTTGGAATATGCTTGAAGTTTTTGGGCATGTTCGGATAGCCTTTTTAGTCGTGTACAGAGAGTTATATTTGAACAACTCTGAACCAGATTCAGAGAGAGTTTCCACCAGGATTCAGAAAAACTTTGTGTGGTCGATTGTCCCCACCATCAATATTGCATGCTTTTATGAGGTGTTTCATGCCCTGGTCGTTTTGTGCTTTTCCAAAAAAAATTGGAGTTCTCCACGACTGAGCATTCATCAGAGCGAAAAGAGAGAGAGAGCGAGATAGGAAGATAGGGAAAATAGAAAGAAAGAAATAGAGATGGAATGTGTTATTGCTAAGAAAAAAGAAAAAAAGAGAATCGCGTTAATGTTATATCCAAGTATGCTTTGGAATATCTATGAAGTACCTCTACAACTTCAACGTTTTGCTCAGAGAATGATTCCCAAACGTGCTATACGTTGTATAGTATTCTAGCAAGGCTAGTTACTCGATTATTCTTACAAGCAGAATGAGCGTAACCATCACGGCTGGGGAGCTCACAATGCGTATGCATAATATGAGAAATTCCTTCTGCACACAAAAGCTTTGTACACAGTTTTTGCTACACTATTTGTACGCACACACCACAACATTACGTGGAATCCAAACCCTTACGTGATAAAACACATGTTGGAGAGCGCGCTCTACTCGCTCGTTTGTAGCTGGTTTACTTCTTTCACAATGATGGTTATAAAATGGCAGCTAAAACAGCAAAATAGCCTCAAGGTTCTCGCAGTGCCCGCGCGCGATTGGAAGTACACACATACACACACACCTATGTGCACCTGGTGGAGATAAAGAGCGCTGCTGGTTGTTTCCGTCTGCAAACTCAGAGCCGTCAACGGTCGTGGCGATGGCGCAAACCACATCCTTATCCACATCGTGTGGCGAAAGGCGAAGATGAAAATAAATGCCGCGCACTGGTGGTGGTTACCCAGGGTTTTTGTTTTTTTTCCCTCCCATGCTTTCTTCAAGCCAACAACACCGCACGTTGAACCACAAAACCGGAAAAATGGTTGGGAGGGGATGATGCCGGGGCGAAAAGAGTTTTCCACGTCGCTTCCCGTTCCTCTCGGTCGGCGCTTGTGCGTCGAGTTTTTTCTCCATCTCAATTGCGAGCTTTTGTGAGGTAACACATTCCACTTGCGAGGCGGAAAAGTGGTAGCATTTTTTTACCATTTCTGTTTTATCCTTCGTGGAGTTTGTTGAAGGCTGTTCTCACGCAACGCTAGCCCTGGTCGTCCAGATCATCGCCAGAGTCAGAGCGCGAACGCCACTGGGTCGTGCGGAGTATGTAAAACTCTCGAAAGTGGACGATTCAGAACCGATTGACCTCCCTCGGCATCGTTCTCTCCAGGGTAGGGACGAGCTTAGGTGCCGCACATCCTCCTGTGCGTACACATGGAAAGGCTTTAAAAGTGTTGATTTTTCAGCTCTGGCAGACAGGATGCGGTCTTTTGGACTTTCACTGACTAACAGCCACTACCACATTCATCTCCGGATTGTTGTGTGTCTGATTGCATTCCTCCGAAGGGGAAACCACAGAGAACCAACCGGGTGGTGGTGGACCGGATTTTCCTCTTTAAATACGCATCATATTTACAAACGGCAATGGGGGAACGGCTGGGAGAGCTTTTAAAGAGTTTAGTGCCGGGCACAAATCCTTTCGGTACACGTGCAATTTTACGCTTTATGCACGGGTGAGTGAAAGGATCGAGAAGTTTTCTCCGGCCGGCAAGAGAAAGAGCGGCACACGGGGTAAAGATCTTTCAGCGTAGAAAACTTTGACGTTTTCAATTTGTTTTCCATTCAGACGGAAAAATGTTGTATCCTCTCCGTTGTCTGCGCCCGGGTCCGGGCAACAGTGGGAGATGCGAAACTTTTCACTGAACTTTCTTCAACGAGCAAAGCCAACGACAACGGAGCAGCCGGGCGTGGTTTGGAGCGGACCAAAGGCGCTGGTTATTTGCTCGTTCGTTTGCTCGTCGCCACCCCCACCCACAGTCTGTGAGGACCCACAGATGGGAGTTTTAAAAGAGTAAGAAGAAAGCCCAAGATCTTCCCCTCACAATACACCTGTGCATACCTTGGCATGCCCCGTAATGGCTTGTGGTTCGCGCGCGGGCCAAGCAAAAGTTGAACCAACCTCTGGTGGGTTGTTTTTAACCTGATTTTCCTACCGAAACGAAGCGAAATCGACCAGTTGATTCCGAAGCGAAGGAAAAACGGACCCCCAACCCCTTACGCTTGCGGAAAAGGACCTCTTGTGGTGTGTCTGCATTGCGGGCATGGGTAGAGCAACGAAGCGCGCCGCGCCATGTACAGCGGGAGATAAAACATCTGTCAGTGGCGGTGTGTGTATGTTTGCCCCCCTCGAAAGGAGCTTTTGTGTACGACTAGCGATTCCGGAGGAGCATTACAACACACCGTCAGGCACCGGGCAAAAAAGGATCACAGGACTTGTTGCGCGTTTTTGGATGCTTTTTTGACTGACCATCATTTTTCGGTTTTTCCGTTCGGCTTTCGTCTCTTGTTGAGTGAAAGTTCAACCAAGCGGTAAGTTCTGTTGCTTTCCTCCTGCGCCCGAGCTTCCGACTGTGTCTCTGCGTTTGTTGAGAAATTTTTATTCACCGCAATCGAAACGAATCGAAACGAATCGGTTCCGAGCAAATCAAAGCGAACCGTTTGTTTATTGTGTGGTGTACATCAAACGCGTAACGTACCGCGCTTTTGACTGAAACCAATGGGATGGAACAGTTTGTGGAAGGGGTGGTACTTGGGATATAGCGAAATATTCCTTGTCGTTTGTAGATGCTATCTACAAACGTTCTGCAAGCGAAAGTTGTTTGGATTCTTCACCATATTAAAGTCGTACGAACTTCACAGGAACGCATGAAAATCTCGTTCAATTGCGTGGTACTTTACGAATATCGGAATAATATGTTTTTCCGTCCAAAACTTCGCGATGAAGTGAAAAGTAGTGCTACAGACAACGACCCTCACGGGAACCATCACTCCGTTTGCGCCCTCCGACACCCAACCTGAGCGCTTTCCGGATGAATCTGGCAGAGATCCTGGAACTTTGAGGGACACGGGAATTAATGGCAAGGGAACAAATGTCCATTCGTCGGTGATGGGATGGGACGCGTACGTACTTTTGGTATGAATATTGATCGGCGCCGGAAGGTTTGCGGCACTAAGCGACGAAAGAAGCGGTGCCTTGCTGCTGCCAGGATCAATTGCCATCGTTGGAATACGCGGATGTCGGACCATGTCGCGGATTGCACATCCCGAGCGGTATTTGATTGTTTGTATCCGAACAGAGAAACACTCTCAACTTTTTCTTCAGTGTGCGCTGGTTGGTCGCATGGATTGGTGGAAGTACAGTATGGGAACTGATGAAATGCTCTGTCTAGCGAGAACTGGGACCAACCACTCCATTGGCCCACAGTGAGTCGCCACCCCCACCCACAGTCTGTGAGGACCCACAGATGGGAGTTTTAAAAGAGTAAGAAGAAAGCCCAAGATCTTCCCCACACAATACACCTGTGCATACCTTGGCATGCCCCGTAAAGGCCTGTGGTCCGCGCGCGGGCCAAGCAAAAGTTGAACCAACCTCTGGTGGGTTGTTTTTAACCTGATTTTCCTCCCGAAACGAAGCGAAATCGACCAGTTGATTCCGAAGCGAAGGAAAAACGGACCCCCTACCCCTTACGCTTGCGGAAAGAGGACCTCTTGTGGTGTGTCTGCATTGCGGGCATGGGTAGAGCAACGAAGCGCGCCGCGCCATGTACAGCGGGAGATAAAACATCTGTCAGTGGCGGTGTGTGTATGTTTGCCCCCCTCGAAAGGAGCTTTTGTGTACGACTAGCGATTCCGGAGGAGCATTACAACACACCGTCAGGCACCGGGCAAAAAAGGATCACAGGACTTGTTGCGCGTTTTTGGATGCTTTTTTGACTGACCATCATTTTTCGGTTTTTCCGTTCGGCTTTCGTCTCTTGTTGAGTGAAAGTTCAACCAAGCGGTAAGTTCTGTTGCTTTCCTCCTGCGCCCGAGCTTCCGACTGTGTCTCTGCGTTTGTTGAGAAATTTTTATTCACCGCAATCGAAACGAATCGAAACGAATCGGTTCCGAGCAAATCAAAGCGAACCGTTTGTTTATTGTGTGGTGTACATCAAACGCGTAACGTACCGCGCTTTTGACTGAAACCAATGGGATGGAACAGTTTGTGGAAGGGGTGGTACTTGGGATATAGCGTCCGCCATTCCTGGAAACGCGCGATCGTTCGGTTCGTTCTGTCTTATTAGATGTAAAAGTTTTTACAGCGGACTGTTCGTTTGCGCACTGAAGGTCGCTTTGTTTTTATGCCTGTCTATCTCTCTGCCTGACTTGTGCGTCGTCGCTGTCGTGGTTAACGATATAATTTTCTTACACTTTAGTAGCACGAGCAGCGCTGGCGTTTTTGTTGTTGAAGATTTCCCGTCCATGGTTAAAACTGTTTTAAAACAACTCCTGAGAGATCACGATTTGTCAATATTAAATATGAGTTTCGCATGCGTTCGGTCCATTATATTCACGAGCGATCATTTTGTTTAATAGCAGTCGATCAAATTGCGACCACTCAACAGCAGACCACTCTAAACATACGCAAACGAACGCCGTGAAGTAGTAAAAAAAAACAGAAGTAGCTAATGTGTTGCGTTCGTTGCTTCTTATTGATCACCTGGAGTTGAAGTCGATCCGTGCACGCAGCAACTGGAGATGGAGTCGTTCCGTGTGCACAATGAACAAAAAAAAAACAGCTAGCAAAAACATATCGGCGATGGTGGGATAATTTGTCTGCAATTATGTTTGCGCTCTTTTTCGCCACCTCGAGGCTTTGCATTTATGGGAGTCCTTGGGGGAACTAGACAAGATTATACCTTAAATTGAGCTGTAAGTATTGATTGGAATTTTGATTATACAGTTCTTGTTTTGTAAGTAAGTAAGTAAACTAAAATGTTATCGTCCGTCGTAAAAGTTAGGCTACCGTCTAGACTCTAGGCACGTCTACTTCAGAGAACCTGACCAGACAACCAAAGCATCCCCGGTATAGTCACTGTAAGTGGCAATAATAATCAATTTCGTATCGAACCACCTCCTGCAACATCCTTTTCCGAACGGCATCAGACTACAATCAGGCCAAAAAGCTAATAATTTTCAGCAAAATGCCTACGAAAGCTTTTTCCGTTGGTGTGCTAGTGAATGAGCTTCACATCTTCCATTAGCTTTTTTCCGCCCAAGAAACGGGCGATTCAAGTCTCGCAGTGGAGCAGGAAAAGGAAATCGTTGTGCCAATGCGCGGGAACACACAAAATTGCCGACCGGCTGCTAGTAGTTGTTGTTGGAACCTCCTCAGATGATCACGTCGATCAAGTTGGTGCCGCGTAGTGGACGGAAATGCGACCTCGCCTTTTTCAAGTGGAATCGCCTTTACGACATTCCGGGTGCAGTGTTCCACGATGCAGCCAAACGAAGAAGATATCACGTAATAACTACAATCCGACCACGTGGAAGAGATTTCCATTCGCAGTACGAAGAGAGAATCAATTGTAATCGTCATTATTACCCCACTGGGCTTGAATCTCTAGATCTTGCCTACGCGGAGTTGTCTCACTCTACACTGAACATGACGCCTTCAGGTCTGTTTCTTCTGCTTCTCGTTCGATACTTGTTTTTTCCTACCGTTGCCCATGTGCGTGGATTCGGTTGGATCAAATGGGCGATTTGTAATACATCGGAGGAAGTTGCCGCCGCGGGCTGTATCTCTGTCTGTACCGCGTGTGTAGCGCTAGTGCCTCCATGTGGAGCATAGTAGCGCTCATGCCCTATACGAATGCACGTGTGTGTGTTGAGAGGTAGGTGGGCTGGTGTAATTTATATTTCGCTTTTAACTTGATTGAGATCGTCGGCGCGCGCGTTATTAGGCCAGGCCACATACTGGCTTAGTCATGTTTTCATGATTTCTCTCTA
>KZ072084.1:0-14045 GCA_002091845.1 Anopheles cracens
AATATTCTGCAATAGTTTGAAGTAGTTTGTAAGTTAATTGTTTTGTAATGAAGCTTAAAATGCTCGGCAGAACTTGAGCAGGCCAAGTTTTTTGAGTACGTATGACCGCAACCTGTTAGAGATATAACAGGAAGTTGTAGGTAGTGATTTCCAATACTTAGAAACTTGAAATGACTTTCATTATTACATACTAAGTGGGTAATTATGGCACAAAAAAAACAGGGGAAACTAACATTTTGCCTTAATAATAAGGGCTCCTATAAGTAGTGTGTACGACAGTTTGACATCCTGTCAGATCTTGTTGATATCCTGTGAGATCCAACTTCGTTTTGTATCTTTTTCAGATATGCTAAAAAGACCCACTATCAAGGAGATCATATCAAGTTTTGACATCCTGTCAGATCTTGTTGATATCCTGTGAGATCCAACTTCGTTTTGTATCTTTTTCAGATATGCTAGAAAGACCCACTATCAAGGAGATCATATCAAGTTCTGACATCCTGTCAGATCTTGTTGATATCCCGTGAGATCCAACTTCGTTTTGTATCTTTTTGAGATATGCTTTTTGAGATATACGTATGGCCGCAAGCTGTCAGATAGGTGGCAGACAGTTGTATACAGTGATTACCAAGTTTTATTACGCACATACTCGATAATTATGGCATAAAAGCAGGGGAAGTTAACATGTTGCAGTTATATGATGGATAATGACAATTTGACATCCGTTCTGTTATACGGTAGTACTCTCGCCCACTTAAAGAGGGCGCTGCTGTAACGTAGTGGAAATATGTACAAAATTGATACCAAGTAGTTTTTACTCACCAATTTGTTCTTCAGTATAAAGGCAGTATCTTCTTCATCGAACTTCGTTTTGTATCTTACGTAACGATCTTAAAAGAGTGATGTGGTTTAAAAAAGGGTTAATTAAAGCACACTTTTATTCGCTTACATCCATCAAAAGATGCCAGCTGCAATCTCGTTTCCCGAAGTAAGTTTGTAGCGCTCGAAACGCTTCAAAGTAAACGACCTATTCATCTCGGAGCATCCACGCGACTGCCGGGGTTCTTACTTCGGCAAATTACGGTCGCACCCTTCTTTGCGGTCTGCTTGACCTCACACAGATACACAGAGACGGCGAATCCTTTGCGTCTTTGAGAATCTCACCACCGCAGCATCGCACCACCGTCGGCGAAGAAGCATGGGAACGTCTGCATTACCCCATTACCGTACCGACTCCGAAGGGGAACCATTTCTCTCAATTTCACCCATCATTGACTGAAGGATGGTGCTTCCTTCTGCTCGTTTCGGCGGCGCAAACCCATCGGGGCACCACTTTCGATTCTGTGGGCTCCTTAGTGTGGCTCCCATTTTGTGGTTCCCCGTTCGTGAAGCGTCGTTGCTCGGTCGCTCGCGCACAATGACACTAGGAGCCGCGGCTTCGCTCTCCCGCTCGAAACGCAGCCAGCCAGCGAACAAATTACTGCAATTCTCCATTATTAAAATTAATTTACATCATTTGCTTAAATAAATTAATTAAATAATTGGCAGCAATCGCGCTATAGTAGCAGCGCGGCTCGCTGCTGCCAGTGGGAAACAGCGGAAAAGTTGCACCTTTTCGCTGTGCTCTCTTGTGTGCAAAGGTTTGCTTCGTGTGCGAAAGGTACGTTCGTCGAATGCAAACGTGCGCCCCGTGCCCCTTTTGTTACCGCGGCGCGCTAGGAGGGCGACAAAAGCCGCGAAGAAAGTTGCGAATGATTCTTTGACAGTTTTCCCACCCCGTCCGGTGTGGCAGTCAGCAGCGAATGTAGCTAAATTGAGTGAAATTAAAATATGTCCTTCATTGGCTGCAATAACCGTGTGGCACACATACACACCACGCGGTGTGGGAGCACGCTGAGAGTCGAAATAATCCCCGGGAAAATGAATCAAACGCCGAACGAACCAATTTCAGCACACGGTTCACGATATTTGCTCGGTTTTTGCCAGCGCATACAGAGGAACGCGCTGTCGTTGGCGAACGTTCGTGGTGTCGTTGCAAGGAAAAGGAATATTTCTTTTATGCAGCGGTAAAGCGAGTTGGTGGGAAATCAAATTTATAATTTTACCTGTGCTTTTGGAAAACTCTGCTTGCTCCACTGTTCGGTTCCACTTCCCGAACTCAAAGCGGTACGAATGACATTTAGTTTGAAATACGCGAACATCAATTATTGTTACGATGGAGCATGAATCACTGCGCGAAACTGCTAATGAAACGTAAATATTTCCTCATCATGAGGTGCTAGATGGTTTGCAGCGATTCACACATCACGGCCAAGCGCGCACGTAAGATCGATTCCGGCGAAAAAAGGGTTTTCATTTCGAAGCAAGAAGCTTAAAATCAAATTTACGGATTGCAATGTTTGTACAGACGCTAGCGGGGGTCTGTTATTGTTTAATCGTTTGCAATCAAGATCTCGCGCCACGCGTCTAGCTGCGGCCAAAACGTGCCCGACTTTCCACGGGTGGATCTGTTCTGGCGAAAACGGACCACCCGCCCTAAAAAGAAGCACACGTAGAGCGATCGTCCACGCTTTTACTTGCTGGCAGTTCCGGCAGGATTGAATTTCACAGCCACTGCCGCCGATGATGTTGTTGTTTGAGAGTTAAACCACACCGGTCGCCGGCAAAATAGTGGATTGATTTTCGTTCGGTAAATATGGCGTTTTTTTCCTGGCGTTTCTTTTACGCCGAATGGCGGCGTGGATCCTGTGCTGGACTCCTGGTTCCGTCCGTCGTTGTTGTGCGAGCCGATTGATGGGCGATAGTGTGGATGAAATTTGTTTGCAACGCTCTCGAGGACAACAAAAACAAGACGCACGAACTGGGGACCGTTGGACGCGGATGTAGCTAAACTGCAGAAAGAAAGGATCGTGCAGCAGGCGTTCTGGTGACAGTAGGGGAAAAAAGGTTGGAACTTTGGAAACAGGAGCTTAATTGAGATTCGCTCACATGGGGAGCCACCTGCAGAATGGGTTAGTAGTTTGAAATGAAATCAAGAAAAGCAACCGCTAAAGTTGACTTCGTAGGGTTTGATTTCAAAACTTTATTTGCCTAGTAGCATGAAGATGATTAAAATCCTTGTTGGTAACGCTTTGTCAGCTTTGGAACAGGCTAGAAAATACGGATAAACCCATAGAGCTGTACGAAGCTGAAAGCTGATGAGACATGTTCAAAAAAATCATAAAAAACATCAATAGTTTAATGTCAAATCAATAGCCGTAGCGAGACGTGTTTCAGACAACCTAGTTCTATATAATTACGCGAGAGGGCGCTGCCGCCACATCAATTATGGCTTAGTAATCGTTTGGAATGATCTTTCTGTATGCACTATACGGTTTATTTTTATTATATTTGAAGTATATTCTCATTAAGCAGAATGCTTTTTGCGTTAACTATGATTCAGCAGTTTTCTATAAAATATTATTGCTTTGTATGTCCACTATGATCGGCTTTTTAATTTGCCATAATCTTGCTGCAGCACAAAAAGCTTATAGCTTGACGACTTTCTATCTCATCCATCTCACGCAATCTGCGAAAATGCCTCCACTAAAATGAAGACTGTGCGACAAACCAAAAGGAAAACCACATGTTGACGAGGAAAACAAAACAATCCGCCATAAAAAAGGATACACTCTCTTTTCCATCGTCCTCCACAGGGGGCGTATGGTGCGTGAGCGCGGGCGAGTTCGGTATTCAATTTTCGAATTTTCGCATCCGGTTCGCATTTTTCACCGGACGCAGACACACACGCGCGCGTGTATGTGCGTCTCGGGTTGGTGGCACCGGTTGTGCACCGGTGTCGCATCCTGGCGTTGGTGGTGGAGCGTGCATTCCGATCATTTTTGCTCCCGGACCCGGGTTTCGAATGACCATCGAATCCGGCGGTGCGTATCCGTCCGTCCTGTGGCTGTTTGATTTTTCCCCGTTCGCCAGGATCAAATGTTGGCTGCCCGGTGCTCCGAGCGAGGGAAACGGTGCAATATTGTCCGGGAACCAGCAACCGGTGCGAGAAATATGAACATGTTCATTCGGCCACCTCCACCCATCCAGCCAGGGATTGCAAAAGGCAGATGCTTTGCTTTATTTGCTTAAAAGTTAGTTCCCTTGATTTGATTTTCGAGTGGGCGAGTGGGCGAGCAGCAGCACCGGGCAGCGAAAATGACCACGTTCGGTGCGGACTTTGGGACTTTCGGGGCGCGACGACGACCGAATACGAACCGCCACAAAAGATCCTTTGGTAAATATGGCTTTTCGTAGGGATTTCATGCCCAAGTGACCGGTTCCGGGCTGGTGTTTTTTTGCCTTCTCCTTCTGCTGGCGGTTCCTGTCTACCTTTACGCGAGTACTCTGCATCGGATTTCTTTCCTGCCTTTTGTTTCTTGTTGGATAGACTGCTTTTTTCTCTCTTTCTTCCTCGATCCGGTGACAACTAAACAGATCGTTGATCTGTTCTGAAAATAAACGTGATAGCAGGCGACAGAGAGCTGCCGGTGGAGAAAAAAAAGCGGTGATTTTCCCTGCTCGTCATGCCGGGTTGCAAATGTCCAACAAGGTGTGATGTGAATGCATCAGTTAACTTGAAATGTTTGTCAATACCGAAGAGTGGTAAAGAGATCCGACCGGCCGGCCGGGAGACGGCCCGGTTGACAAGCACTCGGGCACTCAGTTGTGCCGTGTGCCGAACGATCGAAGCTTGCACTTTTTGGAACGAGAATGTAATTTGATTTTCCATTTTTCTCGCTCTCCCCGGCGCCCATCACCGGCGCAGTTTAGTTTAGTACGTTGATGTTTTTCCTTCTGGTGCATTACAGCGAACAAAACGGCTCAACAGCTTCTCAACCCGGGGCCTGTCGCTGTGGGATGATGGCGTAAGTTTTTCTTTTGACGCAATACGCAACGCAACAGCGCTAGCGCAAAGATCAAACGGATCCATCCAATCGGTTCTGATGGGGGGGAAGGCACACAAGGGCACTTGCTCCTTGACAGGCGACAGGGAGCGGGCCGGGCCTAAACTGAAAGCAATTAACCCTATTGCCTTTTTTCCTAACGTTCCTGCCCAGGTCGTGCACGTCAGTGTTGGGTTTTGTCCTGCTGAGATGGACAGACCGTTGAGATGGGATTGATGTAGTCTGAAGTCTTGCAGTAATCGTTTAATGGACATCCCTTCAGGAGCGCTCAATCCGTTCGTTTTTCGGGTCCGAGCCACTCGATGCTGCCTCGGATTTCTGACGCGTGAGGAGTCCTGGCTTTTGACTGTGCTGCGCTGTTGTGTGCGATGGTGGCTTTTGGCTCAACGGCGGGAAGAGTTTCCAACGCCATTGAAAACAGTAATGCGACCGGTTGGATGGGATGGAGTACCGAAACAGCTCGTGGTGAAGAGTTTTGCTTTCTTCTTTCGTTATACGGAAATATTTAACACAGAAACAAGTAATGTACAAACAGCGGGGACCGTAGAGATGGGATTGATGTAGTCTGTAATGAATAATGGCAGAAAACGAAAAACACGACCGCTTCGGTAGACTTGCAAAGCTAAACTGACTTTTTATTATTATTCAAGACTTTGTTTGTACACAACCCTGACAGCACTGACACTTGCTCGTGCTTTCGTTAAGTTGGGGCACTCGCGCAGGCAACGTTCGGGATGAGAGCAGGGGCTCTCACCCGAACTTAGAATTAATAAATATGAGGCGATACTTCATGATCGCCCTCTTACCTTTTCAACTCATATCCTCGCAACACGACTTTGGTAACTACGAAAAACACAAATCGCATCCGAAAATTGCTACCGAAAAACTCCCGCGAACGAACATCAATATTCTGCCATTTGTGCTATAGAGCACCGACGTGTCAGACATGAAATTTTATTTGTTATACTATCAAAATTGCCTACTAATAATGCTCAGAGTAACATATTTCCCCAATTCAATGTCAGTATTTGACAATTCTCTTGATGTAACTTTGCAAAGCAGTCTCTCAGTTATAACTTACTCCATTTAAAGGAATAAAGCTATAGTTTGCTTCAGTGTGTATGGTAGTCATTTGCTATTATTTTATTGTTAATACAAATCAAAATAAAAGACAAATACTGAAGCATGCAGCTCTCCATATCAACTACCCAATGATCGTTTACTGGTAGCGCCCTCTATGAGAATTGTGCGACTCCACTGGTTGTCAAAGTCTCCTCCAAAGCAGAGGGCCACTAAGTACGTTTATTGATAGATCGTCATATGAACGAGTTCTATTCTATTGGTGTCAATTTCCTCGCTCTGAAGCGCAACAACACGTGACTTTGTTCGCAGCTGGAATGGTTCGAAAAAAGACACCAACACCAAAAAAACATCAAACCACATCAAACGGACTTGCATACCGTCAGAGGGTGGTCGCCCCAAACCACTGTGCATTTTCACTCCGACTCGGCTCACACTGACCGCGACCACGGCGTCAGTTCACCGGCATTATTCGCATGGAAACGAAAATTAACTAACAAAACCAAAACAATACAAAAAAAACCCATATCGCTCGTACCTACATCGCGCGTACACTTGTTAATGAAACGAACCGGCGCCGTTAAAAGTGTGACATTTTTGTGGTCAATTGTCGTTTTGAATGTGCATTTTGGTGTCCGTGTATGCGAGTCCAAATGGCGGTGTGGTGTGGTGGTCATACTTAACTGGCTTTTAATTTGCAATCAAATGTGCGCTTTCAGCGTTTGTGTTCGGCACAATTAAAAGCGATGCAATGGGAAGATGTGGGGCAAAAAATAAAAAAAAAACAACAGCGGAAACACATGTGCGCAAATGTGACAAAAGGTTTTGCGGTTTTCGCACTGTCCTGCTGGTTGGAATTGTTAGCAGTTGTGTTCGATCATTCGGGGTTTTCTGTGTGGAAATAACTGCTTTGCACTTTTTTATCTCTTCAAATGGAACGTAATGGAAACTGTTTTCACCGATTGCTATCTAAAGTGCTCTTATTGAAGAGAGTCTTTTTAGAGAAGAAGAAAAGAAAATGTAATAGGTGCGTTCACACGGTACAAATTTTGCTCGAATATCAACGATGCGCGAATCTTTTTCGTCAATGTATTGGTGAGTCGAGCAGAGTTGAGCAATCTTTTTCGAGCAGAAAAGATTATCCAGTTTTGGTGGATAACACGATATTTTGTGGCGAACTTTTTAACAAGTGCCGTGAATGTTGTTTATTTGAGGCTTTCAGGCTCAAATCATAATTCTTTCCATCGGGCTGTCAATTATTAATACTTTTCATTAAGATTCGTGTCGTTTGAACGCAGCAAACCTTTTTTTGCATGTTTTTCGTAATAGTGTGCGTGAGGTTCGCCGTCAAAAGTTCGTAACCTGCCACTTTGCGGCAATCGCACAATACGGAGCTAGAGAGTGACAGTGAGTAGTATTACTGCTTGCCGATAGAGGGCGTCGTTAGCCGACGGTTCGTGTCACGGATCTGACGTAGTATATTTTCATCGGCTATTTAGTATTTTTTATATTGTCATTTACATGAACTTGAATAGGAAATTTACTATTTTTACCATTGCTACCTATAATCTTATTATACCGTCTGCTATGGAGACTCCCATCTATAGTTTCCGGCGGAAAAAGCCCTTGAAGAATGCTCCAAATGAGGCAACATTTTAAAAACTCTCATCCCGCGCGCCGGACGCATTCCCAACTTCGTTCGATCGCTCAACTGGGGCTCCTGGTCCGCTTTTCGGGGCACCTGCACACACACACACACACACACACGGGCAGCCCCAAGTGTGTTTGATTAATGAAGCTAATCCTGTGCCAGGTAAGACTTGCGAGCGCCAGGTGATAGGGCCGCTGGTTCTGGGTTCTGGTTTGCCTGCCCTCCATTTCCTCCCCCAAACTCCCGAAACGCCACAATCGCCTTGCGGAAGCGGGCGCGCACGACCCATGGAACGTCGGCTTTGAACGTCGGGACGGAACGGACGTACGGACGAACTTTCCCACTTCTAATTTACATTCCATTGAACAACAAGTTAATTAACTCGCAAACCGTTCCGCTGAAAGCCCGCCGCTACTCGGCCGGCGAGCGAACGGTTTAGAATTTCCTCCTGCCAAGGTTTCTCGCGATCGCGTTTCGGCACGAGTGATGCGCATACGTGTAGCGTGAGTGTGTGTGTGTGTGTGCTTGTGGCATATTGGTGGGTAGGGCCGTGGAGATGACGTACGAAGACGAAGCAATGCGTTTCGCTTTTCCGTGGGATGAGTTTCCCGTGCCCCGGTCGAGCGTCGAGCGGGGCTTTTGTCGAAAATGCTCGTTCCCCGGGAACAACCGCGCCTGGTGTATCCTTTTCGGTGCGTCCTTCCGCCGAAGCCGAACACGGGCCCGGAGAAACACATCCTGCAGTCTCGCGTGTGTTCGCGCGTTTGTACGTATCGATACGTGAGTGATTGAGGGCATAACTTTTCCCTCCCTCGTCGTCGTGCCGGCGTGCACTGTGCAACGGCTGTGCACGGCCACCTCTCGGAAAATGTGTGCTCAAATCTTAATTCTTTCCATCGGGCTGTCTATTCTTAATACTTTTCTTAAAGATTCGTGTCGTTTGAACGCAGCAAACCTTTTTTTGCATGTTTTTCGTAATAGTGTGCGTGAGGTTCGCCGTCAAAAGTTCGTAACCTGCCACTTTGCGGCAATCGCACAATACGGAGCTAGAGAGTGACAGTGAGTAGTATTACTGCTTGCCGATAGAGGGCGTCGTTAGCCGACGGTTCGTGTCACGGATCTGACGTAGTATATTTTCATCGGCTATTTAGTATTTTTTATATTGTCATTTACATGAACTTGAATAGGAAATTCACTATTTTTACCATTGCTACCTATAATCTTATTATACCGTCTGCTATGGAGACTCTCATCCATAGTTTCCGGCGGAAAAAGCCCTTAAAGAATGCTCCAAATGAGGCAACATTTTAAAAACTCTCATCCCGCGCGCCGGACGCATTCCCAACTTCGTTCGATCGCTCAACTGGGGCTCCAGGTCCGCTTTTCGGGGCACCTGCACACACACACGCGGGCAGCCCCAAGTGTGTTTGATTAATGAAGCTAATCCTGTGCCAGGTAAGACTTGCGAGCGCCAGGTGATGGGGCCGCTGGTTCTGGGTTCTGGTTTGCCTGCCCTCCATCTCCTCCCCCAATCTCCCGAAACGCCACAATCGCCTTGCGGAAGCGGGAGCGCACGACCCATGGAACGTCGGCTTTGAACGTCGGCACGGAACGGACGTACGGACGAACTTTCCCACTTCTAATTTACATTCCATTGAACAACAAGTTAATTAACTCGCAAACCGTTCCGCTGAAAGCCCGCCGCTACTCGGCCGGCGAGCGAACGGTTTAGAATTTCCTCCTGCCAAGGTTTCTCGCGATCGCGTTTCGGCACGAGTGATGCGCATACGTGTAGCGTGAGTGTGTGTGTGTGTGTGCTTGTGGCATATTGGTGGGTAGGGCCGTGGAGATGACGTACGAAGACGAAGCAATGCGTTTCGCTTTTCCGTGGGATGAGTTTCCCGTGCCCCGGTCGAGCGTCGAGCGGGGCTTTTGTCGAAAATGCTCGTTCCCCGGGAACAACCGCGCCTGGTGTATCCTTTTCGGTGCGTCCTTCCGCCGAAGCCGAACACGGGCCCGAAGTACCGTCGGTGAGAAAGTGACATGTGGCACACAAAAAGCTTGTTGAGTTGCTTGTTGGCGTAATTACAATGGATGCGCGGCGATGAAGATGCTGAAGATCTGTCAAATAATTCAAATTCAAATTAGATACTTTTGTCATTTGGCGATAGATGGCGCTTTGGATCGGTGAGCTATGAGAGTGAATCGCCTAGTAGCGTGGTGTTTTTATGTTTTTATTATTTTGCTTACTTGGTATGGTTAAAATTAAATTCAAATCTTTCTTAAACAATAAACTATAGTGTCTTATCATAAAATTGATTATAATCGTTAGGATGTTTTAGTTCAAACTATGTGAACTGGTGTAGATCTTCGCTTTGCTTGTCTTTTCGGTGAGGAAGATAGCTGTCTCTAACCGTAAAGGTCTCAAATTCTCACGAAAGGATAACATGCAAAGTTGTAGAACAACCGAAACCGTGTATAAGTTTTTCCGCATACACAAGCATACGCGTCAAACCAGCGGAAGCGAGTACTAGCGTTGGTTCCACGTCAGGACGCCATCGAACGCGCATTCCCGTTCGTTTGCACCGAGACGCGGAGACGTGCGTCTTTTCCAGCACGCTCCCGTGTGAGAACGCTCTGAGCAGGGACAACATATTACAGCATCAAACAAGCAACAAAAAAAAACCTAAAAATCTACTACATCCTGCCCGCTCCGACAAGAATGTTCCGTTCGCCCGCTGCGTGCCGAAATCGGAAAACTGTAATTTATTTTTAATTAGGTATTCTGCTTTAATTAATAATAAATTAATTAGCTCGAAAAGTAACTTTTACACGGCGCCGCCGCTGCCGCTCGAGTGACGTAAATGTTTAGCAGAAATTTCAGCAGAAAGTGGTTGGCGCTCGAGAAGGCAACCATGCAAATACGCGGGCGAAAGGCCCCGGTGCCACCTCACCGAGATAGAAAGGGAGACGGTTCGGAAACCGCAGGATGCAGGATTTCTCAATTGCGTCATCTCTCGAGTGAGTAGCGGAAATGATGTGAAGGAAAAGTTCACCTTCTGGGGGGGGGGAACGATTTTTGTACCACCCGACGCCCCCTCGGGAGAATGCAAGCAAGCAACAGAAAAAAAAAATGGCAATGAGACGCACTTGCAAGTAAGCTACGCTTCGCCGTGCCTGGTGTGTCGGTGTCGGTTGAATTTTTGAGATGAAGAATTCTTTGCGCAAGAACACGAGGCACGCGCTAGTCCCGTGCCCGTGCCCTTACGTTAATTAAATGCGCTATGGTAACGTGATGGGTTGGAAAATACTTTTCCGAACGCATGAGGACGCCGACGCGTTGCGGAAGCTGGCCTCGTCCAAAACGGAACGGGAAACCGACCACTTGGCTGCACCACCGACCGCATATGAGAACCGGTGTCGTGTTCTTTGCTGTTGTTTTTTTTCGGTTTTTCTTTTTTCCTTACACAGCACTTGCAACTGGTAGTTCGTAGTTGCTGCAAATGAGTGTGCGGAAAGTGAAGGAAAAAAGGCGGTATAGAAAAAATAGCTTGTTAGTCTCATATACATACACACATACACACACATGCACAGGGACGTAATCATGTCGCCTGCAACTTCGACGGTTAGACTTTCTTCTCCCGCACGAAAGCGCTTTTGTTGCGCAAGGGTAGGTAATAAAGTTAGCAGAAACAGCATAATAAGCATACGCATCGAGTGATCGCTTGAGGATTGTCTTGCACTTTCCGTCGTTGCAACAACGGTGTTGCGGTGGGTGGAGGCGGTTTGAAGCACATTTTACGTGATGCAGCGAACGCGGCCTTGAGAACGACCCGATGCTAGGGCGAAACACAGGAGTGGATGGCTTTTTTAATGAGCACTTCGCAGGACAACGCGAGACAGCCGGCGGCCGTATTGTGCGATGGCCATTTTAACTACTAACAGGGCTGCTAACAAGGTTTTTTTTTTGGGCTTTTTTACTTTTCAATGTCTTTGACAGACTAGATACCGAATCTGGTTTGGTGGATTCAGACAAATCTTCCTTTTGCAGAACCCAAGCGTGATAGCCAAGAATAGGGTTATAAACCCTATCATGAGTCTATCCAGCCTCCTCGCTTAGTAGTCCTTTGTTTTATTGCTTATGCTTTAGATTATTTTGCTTATATGAACATGTGTTAAATATTTAGGTTATGATAACACAGCATGCACTTATTTTTATACATTTTTACGTATTTTATTAATTTTCAAGAAGAAGAGCACATTAACTTGATCGAATTCATATCTGAAGCGCCCTCTAGCGGATTCGCATGTAACTATGATTCATTTGAATGCTTCAGTGGTATACTATAAACAACTGTCAGTGACGTTTGAAGTCTTCATCTTAACGAATATATAAGAATGCCCATTTCTTTATCATTACAAAGTATATCATTAACAAACTTCTGATGTCTGAGATAGCTGGTAATGAGAAACATATTTCTGAGAATTTATCTACGGAAAATATCGCTTTAATCTACGAGAATCGTGTGCGAATAGTTACGTTCCCGCTATGAACTGTCGTTTTAATACATACTAAAGACCGTTTTAATTATCGTTTACACATAGATTGAATAGATGGTAGATTAGAAACAAAATAGAAGCTTCGTGATTATGACCAAATTTACCTTACGTAAGAAACAAACCGATAAGGTCACAGGTTCGGTCGTGCCGTGGTGAAGCAAACTGAACACGGCCAGTCAAATTATTCATGAAGTGCATACAGGTTTTGCAATTCATGATCACGAAACGAGGCAAAATGGCTCATCGCACGAATCACGCGACAGGGGTAAGACGCTAATGATAGAAAACGATGACGCTAATGATGGAAAATTTGATCAAACCGATAGAGAGTAGAGTTTGTTGCTAAATCTACTAATAAATAGAAGAGCTTTTCGCCCGATCCCACTGGAAACGGGGATGAAACAAGCTGCAGGATGCGTTTGGTTAATGTAATAGTAGGAAGGGAGACAACATTTGCCAAGAAAATTTCACGAATACCTTCGATTAAACGCAGTTATTGACTCAGAATGGCTAGGGTAGCTAGCGGTCGAGCACATACCGAGCGTCGGTTAAGTCGTGCCAGTCATTCGATACTTACACACCGCCCCAAAAGACTTCAACTACCTTCCCGAATGCCAACCGAGCCGAGGGTCGAAAGGTAATAAATTCGGTATGAAATAAAATTTGAATAAATTTGCAATGCGCGACGACGCAAGATGCAGCGGGCCGGGCCGGTCGGCGTGCCTCCTGTAGCCGTTGTCGGGACCGCGTCAGGAACGTGGTCGGCTTTTTGTTTCATTGTTGTCTTGCGTTCGTTTCACCGCTTTTTTGTTTTGTTTTTCGTTCTTCAAATTCCGCCTCATTCTTGTGCTGTGACCTGTTCTGCCCTCCGTGCACATCCACCGTACCGACTACCGGCAATAAAAGACGCACCAGCATAAAGCCAAGACCGCAACCGGCTGCGGTCATATACAAAAAAAAACACATGAACGAACGCCGCCGGCACGAACGTCCGCCGTTGAAGCGAGGGAGAGCCGGTCGGTGGTAAATTTTAAAAACAAAAGCAAATGCACCCGCGGATCGCATAAGTCGCGTCGGAAAACGTGACCACGGGCGCACGCGTGTCCATTGGGCACGAAGAAGAGTGGGAGAACTTTGTCGGGAAGAAACATTAACCTCAAGACGGTGTCGGCGGCCGGAAGAAGCCTACCAGGCACCGGCTGCAGCACCGGGTTGAAACGGAAAGTTCATGAAAAGACAAGAATGATGATGATGATGATGATGGTACGAGCGGCGCGAAACGGCGAGACTCAACCTTCCAAAGCGGAAACGATACACACTTCCGCATTTCCGGTGCGACGTGTCGGTGTCGGTCGGTGCAAACGCGTTGGGAGAGAACGAGAGTAGGTCAGAAATTTATTTATCCGTTTTCGTCACCTTTGCGGCATGTTTAGCGGGTGAGGCACACGTTGTACAACAAAAAAAAAGCAAGAGGAAGTATGTTTATGGGGAAATTTGAAGTGAGTGAAAGTCAATGTTAAAGAATCTGCAACAAACTGCTAATCTACCTTGGTAAAGTGTTCTTTAATAGCACTTGAGATACGTACTGATCCTTAACCAACGTTTAACAGACTGTTAATAGACTGCGCCTTAAAGTATGCAACCGTACAGATTAACTGCTTACTTTATTTCTCATCAGTCTTGGCGGTCTTATGGGGGCAAGCTGTAACAGACTTGGACTTATTGAATTATGAAATACTTCCTTCCGAGTAGGTCGTTCGGTGTCATTCTACTGACATATCTTAGGCCATCTTATAACTCATCCTTCG
>KZ072084.1:14055-36075 GCA_002091845.1 Anopheles cracens
GGAATACTCGATCAGCTAGGATCAGCTGCTCGTTGTCGCTCCTGCCTATGATTCGAGATAGTCGATGTTTTAGGCAAAGCTAGAGGACACGTGGGAAACTTCTCCTCCTATGTTATAGGAATAGTTCAATGTGGCTTAAGCTATTCATTTAGTTAAAAAATTCAACTTCAAATTCTACACAACTTTCACTTACATTAACAACTTTTGATCAACTTGTACTAATTACTCAGCTGTACTTTTTTAATAAGCAGGCGAATAAAGTGCTAAAAACCATCGGTGTGTTTACGGTGTGTATACATTGTATACCTTTAGGCGTAAATTATGCTGATCAGCTCAAAAGTATGCAATTTTAACGATAAACGCCTTATGAATGCTTGATTTGCCTAGATTTAACACTCATTCGTGCAGATTGCATACACCACAGTGCGCTAATTTATAATTTTAATAATCGTTTTGAACTTAATAGAAACTCACAGTTCACCCTTTATGCACTGCAAATCACTGATCCCGCGGGATGAACGTGGTTGAACAGAAGCACACCACACGGATCACATTAAATCTATTAGTGGTCCCTTCGCTCCGCCAGGCCCTCACGTTTGATTGTTTATTGAATGCGCCAATAAAAGCTAGCATGCATCCCCCTACCGGTACCGAAAACCCTGTGGTGTTCGAAAGTGCAGTAGCTGCCATCGACCTACAGGAACTCGGCGGGTTCCTCGCGTCCGGGACGTACAATTTTTCGCACAAGCACGCACGCTCCTCGCACGCACGAAAAGAGGTTAAATGTGATGCGAGGAACGCAGAAAAAAGGCGAACGGCAGCGGCCGGACGGAATATTTATTAACCGCAGCGGGAATGCCAGAACGGTTCTGCGCCCGGTTGGATTTCGAACGGGCGAATCGAACCATCATCGGCCCGGCCCGACCCTGGCCATCAGCGAGCGGAACATTGGGAGTTTTATTAATCTGCCACGCCGCGGGAACGCCGTGCCCGCCGGGGCCGGCCACCGTCGCGAGAGGTGCAAGGTTAATTTATGTGCCATTACACAATTACGCCGGGATGCACCCGTGGGACGCAGCGGGCGGTCGCGGCCCAACCGTAAGGCCGCTCGGGAACGTCGACTGCCGGGGCGTTTTTTTCCATATGCATGCGTGCGTCGGGCTGCTTCGTTCGTTTAAATGCCACCCGGTGCACCCGGGTTGCTGTTCACGGATGCAAGGTAGTGCGCACGAAATCGATATGCATCGGGCGTGCATATTTTCGCTGACAACCTGCTGGGCCGGAACTGCCGGGAATTGATACCACGCTGGCGCTGCCTGCAGGCCCGGCTTTTGTTGTCCGGGTTTCGCCGAGCCCCCGAGCGGTGTGTTTCGGTAGTTCTGAAATTTTGTCCACACTCAACATTCCCATTCCTAGAGGCGGCGGGTCCGGCCCCGGTAAAGCTAATGGGTGGGTCGCTAATGGCCGAAAAGGATCAGCTGGATTTAAAACACCACAAACCGCAAGCTAGAGGGATTATTTTTTGTTTTGTGTCTGCATAACCAAACGCACTTCAGTGTCCACCATTCTGCCGTTCGCACCGAATGCGATAGGTGATACACGTTCTCTTGCGCGAGTCCGGTTGTTAAATGCGAAAAGAATCGAATAACATCGAATGCGCGATCAAATGATGCGTTAGTAGAGCTTTAAAGCGTTTGTTGGCTTTACGAAAAGTGTGAGTGTGGGGAATGTGTCTAAAATGCTGTGGTTTAGTTGCAGCTCTAGTTGTTGTGATCTCTAGCTTTGTTTATATTTCAATCTTTCATATTTATAACTTTCCGTTTCTATAAGTTTTTTTTTGTGTTTTTTATATTGTAACGAGTTTTTCTATCTTTCATATATGTGTATATATACACACTCATTATTTTTATGTTTTTTTTTCATCGATTTCCGATTCGAAGCTCCGTTAAGGCTCTGATATGGCTCGGATAAAGTTCCCTTGAGGCTTCAATAAGGATCCAGAAAGGATTCGATAAGATTCCGATAAGGTTCCAAGAAACTTCCGATAAGGTTCCGCTAAGGTCCCGATAATGCTCCGATGAGGTTCCGATAAAGCTCTGACAAGGTTCCATTAAGGTTCCCATGAGATTCCGAAAAGTTCCGGAAGGTTCCAAAAAGGTTTCGGAAGGTTCCAATAAAGTGCCGGTATGGCTCTAATGAGGCTCCAATAAGGCTCCAACAAGGATCCGATAAGGTTAAGATTCAGATAAAGTGCCGGTATGGCTTTAATGAGGCTCCAATAAGGCTCCAACAAGGATCCGATAAGGTTAAGATTCCGATAAAGTGCCGGTATGGCTCTAATGAGGCTCCAATAAGGCTCCAACAAGGATCCGATAAGGTTCTGATTAGGTACCGGTAAGGGTCTGATGAGGTTCCGACAAGGAACCTACAAAAAGACCTTATCCGAGCCTTAGCCTTACATTTTTATTAAAAAACGCATGCTTATTACACATCGCAAAATGCATACTCTGTTGAACAGGGTGTCATATATCTTGGCATAACGCCTAATACTGTTATCGATCGTACAAAACTCTGAAAAACCTCAAATCTTCCATGCTTATTTTGTTGAAAAATATTTTAAGCTGGTCTTAAAAAGGTGTTACAAATTCTCAATTCCAATTCCAAAGAAGAGAAATCAAAACGAACTGTAAAACACTCTCAACAAGTAGTGCTGCGAAATGTTCAAAACGCACGCCAACAACAACAAAACAACCCTCAAAGTGGGAAAAACACAGATTTTTTCCTCCTCAATGGTTCTGCCAGACATAGAATCGTAGAATTATGCTCACTCAACCGATGATTCGCACACTGCAGAGGAGCTCGTTCGGTCGTGCCGCTTGAAAAGAAAAGCAACCCATGATACGTACCTGGAGCATACGCACACACACGCTCACCGCACACATGTTGTCCTGTCATTATCCCCATCATCACCGCAGCCAAAGCGAAAACATAATTCATCGGCCAGACGGCAAAACTACCGGCCGGGATGGGTTGAGGGGGTAAAATACGCCACAGCTGTACGCTCCCTCCGCACCACGTGTTAATCGTGTCCTGTCTGTGCCGACGGAAACACCTACGGTGACAGAATTGGCTCAGGATGCAGCCGAACGGAATTGATCCTCGGAGCCGTTTTGTAAGGACGTGTGTCGAACAGGCTGGTAGATTGATACAGAGCGAGAGAAAGAGGGAGAGAGAGGGAGAGAGAGAGGTGTCAAAAATCACTCCTGATTTAGAATGTATCACAACGGGATTTAAGTAGCGGTATTAACGTACGAAAACTCCTTCAACCGATGCCGGTGAAGGTGTTTTTTTCTGTTCCGATCGGTGTCACTATCGAACGGCGGTCCCGAAAGCAAGCGATCGAATTGATTTGGGGTGGAAAAATTGGTTTAACTTTCCGCACACACACGCGCGCTCGATTGATTTTCCTTTTTTTCTGTCGCTCCGGACGGGAGTCGAACCAGATTTTGGTCGCAGCGGCGGTGTGTTTTTCCCACGATTCTGCCGTGTGCCCGGGCCCCGGCCGGAAAGTGAGGCAAGCCGAGTCATCAATCGGCTCCGTAATCAATCGATCGTGAATGTGACCAATCGTGTGCGGTAGCGTGGGAGGAAGGTTTGGAGCCAGCGTGGACGTTGCTGTTTGATGGGGCAAGTCAAAGTGTGAATAGTGATTGAGTAAAAAAGGTCGTTGAAAAAGGTTGTTTTTTTTTTGGTGGGCATTTGGTGAATGTTTGTAGTATAATCCGGGGATATGTTACTGCTATAATTATTGGAAAGTTTCTTTTTTGTGTCATATTAAACATGTGGGTTTTATCAAAAGCAGCAGGTTGTTGTTTGAGTTAAGTTAAGTGGAGTTAAATTGATTTTAATTTGACCGAAAGTGTAGTCGGAAAGAGTTTCACCGTTCACAACTTATGACGATCGCCTTGTAGAGGGGATATCCCTATGGAGGTTGAAGGAACCCGTATTTGTTTTCAATTTTTTACTTCTCTGATTTGTTTAATGTTATGGACATGTTATGGATATGTTTGTTCAGCTATTTTTCTGATTAAAAATAGTTTGAGCTCATTAAGAATGATATAAGAGATCCTTAAACTTTTAAAACGAATCGGGATATAAAAATCTTAAAGCTGGTTTACACGAAGTGCAACTCCCAGCGCAACTCCAAGCGCAACTCGAAAAAAACGTCAAATTCGCATCGCTTCGTGTAGACACGACAATTTGCAAAGGCAGTTGCGCTTGAGATGGAGCAAACTGTATTTTCTCATTTTTGTGCACTTTTATCGCTTAATTCACCAAATAAACACACGACCATGATTAAAATACGATATCCTTGCTACAAACATCTATATTTTTAGACAAACGAACTCAAACCGTTTGTTTACAAAAAGTTGCGCTTGAGTTGCGCTTCGCCTTCCAAACCCAAAAACGATTTTGACGTAACGTGAAGCAACTGTTAACACTGACAGCAGTTGCGCTTGACGAGTTGCGCTTCGTGTAGACCAGCATTTATACGAAAAGTACAAACCCATGCATTTTATTTTTATTTATTTTTTTATATCTTTGATATTGTTTTACAATGGAGTCTTGGAGAATCCAGTTAGGGAAGGGACATTTCGGTCGATCCCAAGTGCACAATTAGAGAAATTTTTCATGAGAAATGTTTGTTTATGACATTTTGTTCATTGGACAACTTGTTACTGAACTTTTGTTTCATAAGTTTTGATAAATATCTATTGCACTTGAAACAAATTTAGAGACAAATCGGAAATCGATCCAACGAGCTATACATTTTTGACCAGTGATTTGACCAGTTAGTGATCAGATCTTGATCGAAAAAAAGATTGTTTTTCACCATTGCGAAGGAGCAAGCAGAGGTACAAGTCTGCTTGCTCCTTCGCAATGGTGAAAAACAATCTTTTTTTCGATCAAGATCTGATCACTAATGAACAGAAAACAATCTTAGAGGTCCTCAGCTATAAGCTCCTTAAAGTATATTTTAATCTTTAAAAAATATCACCTAATTCTTCTAAGTCTAGTAGATTTCATAGTAATCAATAGCTTGCTATAAAAATTGAGCTAAAATAGCGTGATATGTTGAATATCTTCCTTACAGTACAAATGCTCCAAATCGGCCATTGCTTTATCGCTTAAGCACAACTCTCCAAACCCCGATTCGAAATGCCCTTGCCCAAAATAGACACAGTTTATTATTCAACAATTTCCACATTCAGCCCATAAAAATGGTGAAAATGTCGTCTTACGCTTCCGTGCATCATTTCTTGCATCGTGTCGCACATTATCGCCGCACACACACACTACAAAAAAGCAGCTAGCCCTATGATAAAGCGCACCGTAGCAGTAGTCCCGGCGGCGCAATAAAGCAATCCGGACGACGAACCAAACCAAAAAAAGAACCTCCGGTCTCCGGTCCATTAGCCATTCCGATTCGGTGGGTACGCGGCCATCGGAATGGCGGCGCTTTACAGCCCTGCCAGGGGGAGGCCAGTAGTTTCCCACCCCCCCCACCCCCAAGCCCGAGGATGGGGGTTCATTGTGTTTCGTCGACGCACCACCGAAAATCCGTGCTTCCGTGGGTCCTAGGCGGGAGGGTCACCGCGTTTTGTCTTATTATTTTTATGTCCCCTCCCCCCATCCGCCCTCCACCCACCTCCATTGCAAACCGGTGGGGCGGTTCTTTTCGCGCTCACCCATCCGTGGCCATCACGGCCGCGGTGCACCGTGTGCCGTGTCCGCTTCGGGCGATAGTTTTTCTCGTTTTGCTGAAAAGTGCTTGTGTGTGTGTGTGTGTGGTGTTGTTTTGTTTCTTATGGGCCGGAAAATTTTGGCCAACCGAACAGCGGGGCCCACTCGGATTTTTTTTGTCATATTCAAATCCATTTCCAGCCGAAGCCGGTCGAGCGTTGCGCCCGCGTTCGATACAAATATGCAACAGAGTCCAACAGACCCAGGGTGGAAGGCCAAAATAAAACAAAAATTAAAAAAAGCACAGTAAAACGCTAAAAAATTCAATCGTAAGCTATTGTCCGCTTGTCCGGAGCTGTGTGGTCGGTCGGTTGGCCATTCAGCCGGAGTAAATCGCACAATGCCTAACGCCCGACTGGCTTAAGCCGTTTTTGCACGCTCCGAGCGATGAAGCCACCGCCGCGACAGGGGGTGGCGCGCGGCATTACGTTGCGAAGCGTGGCTACGGAGAGTGAATTAATTTGGAACTCCAACAATGAGCTGCCAACAGCGTTACTTTGCTGTCGGCGGAAATATGTATCATTATAAGTGTCTAATAATTGTGTTTTAAACTAGAGGCTACCGACGAGTTCTCAGCACGAGATGGGTAGAATTTTTCCCCCGAAACCGATCGGGATCGATCGTATCTACGCGCAAAAGCCTCCCAGGCGGTCATCATGCTTCACCCTGTCCCAGGCCGGAGTCATTCCTCCTCGGGGGCGACAGGTTACCCGGCAAAAATCGCAACAAAACATAAAAATCGCTTACCACACCGAACGATTTCGGACGCCGGTCAGGCACACACACACGGGGCCGGGTATAAATAGCCGAATGCATAAATTGTCTCAACATTTCCCTCAGCCGTCCAGCCAGCACAACGCTGGTCGCGCAGTTTTTTTTTTTGCGGGCAGAAAATTTGAATTAAATTACCATATAATGAATACAATTACCGTCCGCGAAACCGAACCGCCACCGCCCGGTTCTGTAGTAGTAGTGCGAGGCTGCTTCCTTCTCCATTCTCGCGTGTCTTTTTGTGGGTCTGGAGGAATTCCGGGCGACTTCTTCTTCTTCGTTCGCGATGGCATTTCGTACGTTTCGTTTCGGTGGCCGGTGACCGATCGAAACTAATGCGGTGAAGCTGAAGGTTAGCAATTGAATATCGCCTTGCGATGGCTTAATATTGTTGTAGGTGTGATAGAATGCATTCAAGGCTTTATACATTTTTGGCAGCTTCTTCCAAAACGTTTAAGTTATTATTGAGTTTTCTTGAGTTGGATTAGAATTTACGCTCTTTTTCCAAAGATTTTTAGCTTCTTTTTTATTTTTCAATGTTTCTTCAATTATGTCCTCCGGGGTTTTATTTGTCGTTTCTCTTTTCTAACTACTTTTAATATACCATTTTACCCGTGCAGGGCTCAATACGAACGGATTAAAAATCTAATTCGGTCTTGCCGATTTTTAAAGTTTTTGTGGAATGTGTGGAAAGGCTAGATGTTTATATTTTTCGTTAGGTTTTGATGTAAATTTGTCCTAGCATTTAATTTCGTCCTATTTGTGTCAGATTTGCATATGATTTTTGGAGTTTTTTTTATAGACTTTTATGTTATTTATTATGGTGAATTTTGTTTAACTACATATCGTTATGAAGATAGGTTTTCTGAAGTGGAATGCTTGAAATCTCTCTCTTGCACTTTTTCTACGTTTACATCGTATCTCTGCTCGTATCTTATAGTTTTTTTTTGTTCGAACGAACCAACAACATACAAAATCATATGAAAAAGGGGAATAAATCATTCCAAATTTTCGTTACCTTTTGTTTTCTATTGTACCTTTTTTATAAGGTCTCTTCAAAAATATCAAAACAGAACTGAGAAACGAAGTTATACATCTCAGAAAACGAACGATTAGCTACAGCTTGCATATCAACTGCTGTCATCGAAATAATAAAACAACCATTTGAGACACACTTACATAATCGCACCTTGCACAGCTGTTTCTGCTGTGTTTTCTACCATTCATCAAACAACCCGTGTGCTCCATTGAGGTTGATGCAATTTTTACCGATTTTAACTACACGTAAACGTCACCAGCCGACATAAGAACATTCGCGGCCTGACAGTTTGGAAAGTATGCAAAACAAATCGCGGTGTCAAATGGAGCGCACTGTTTTTATTTATTTCGCCTTTATTTTTTACACATTTTTCCGGTCTTTTTCGGGTGCCTTTTTTTCTCTCTCTCTCTCTTTCCCAATCTGTTGTTACACACGACGGAAACACGCGTACCCTGTCCGAACGAAGGCGCGAAAGTTTTCGGCCCGGGAAAATTCGCATGCAAGTCGCATACGATAGGGAACGGTTAAGTTGATGTTGGGAGCTGTTGGCGTTTTTTTTTTGGCGTGTGCGTCTTCGGTTGCGCTTTTACGCGACCTGAGACGGCCGCGCATACTAACGGACGGATGGGTAATGGGTGTAACTATACAAAAAACACAAACACAAACACGCTCAACCCAGTGCACGAGTAAATCGAGGCGAACCGGAACTCGCGCTTCATCAACAACCCCTCTCGTACGACGGAATGTCATTGCGGAACACCGGGTTCCCGTTGGGGTGCCGCCCGGTTCAGGTGTCGAGGTTTTGTTTGTTGGCTGGCTGGTGCATCGTAAGTAGGCGGTGGAATTCATCGGGGGGTTCGGGTCGGCCATTGCCATTCCTGCATCACCAGCCTGTCAGGTTATGGGTGAGGGTTTGTTTTCGGTCGTAATGGTCCCTCCGACGAAACGTTGCTTTTTGGACAGGCCGAAAATGTGTGTCATTTCACTTGCACATTACAATTGATCTTGTTCCGTGTGCAAATGCCATCATTTTATCGTTGTAAAACTCGCTGTCAGCGAATCACGAGTGAAATGAATAAAACAAACAAACGGGGAACTGTTTTTTTTGCAATAATAATTTTGTGTGTAACTATTCGGTTGTCACAAACAGTTGTTGTCAAATGTGTTACGTGCTTTAAAGCCGAAGTCGTTTGATTGGCTGAAGCATTTGGAGAAACTAGACCGATATGTTTGATTCGTTTTGGAGCTTGAAGACTGAGTCATAAATGAAGTCTTTCACAAATGAAGAATCTGTAGCTAATGTTATACATGTTGCCCTTGTCAAGAGTCAAAAGAAGAAAGTTTGTCCTTCACTTGGAATTATTCTAACAAAATCGACTGTATGCTCTTATCCGTATACTATCGTTCTTCTAAAGGAGTGACCCAAAGCTTTTGCACAAAGTTATAATGATATTTCATGTATTTTGAATATATTTTAAGCAAAATAAATCACATTTAGAACAAAAATAGCAAATGTTTTAAAATTTCATTGTATAATATACACGATTAAGTAAAAAATCTGCCGTTTACAACATTTAGATCGGGCTTTCTCTCTAAAATCTCGCTTTCGAAAAACACATTTCCCAAGGAGAACAAGAAACACGGATCCCATCTCGGACCGCCTCTCGGAAGAGGACTGCTTTCGTGTTCCGATGGCGAGATCGCTGCACGGTGTTTGTTACGCACCCGGATTGGGGAAAGTTTCCGAGTTTTCCGTCCGACGTCCGACGATCTCCCCACGACGAATTTTCCCTTCGGCAGATGCGTCACGACCCATCCCGTCGTCAGCTCGCGCCTCGCTTCGGGTGTGTGTGTGTGTGATTTTTCCCGATTTCCCAAACTGCACCGCCTGCAACTCACGCACCGGGGAAAAATGGGTGAGAAGAAAACGCCGGCACAGCGAGCGAGCGAGCCAGCGCGCGCACAACAGCCGTCTCACTGCGGTGCATCACGGTGAGATGAGAATTCTCACTCTCTCCTTCTCACCTGCGAGCAGGAGCTCACTCTCTCGCGTTTGTTTCGCACCGGAACTCACTCTCTTCTCTCATGCGGACGCTCATTCTCACGCCAAGCGCGTGAGAAGCTCGTCTCACTACGCGAGTGAGCCACGAGCGAGCCACGGTGAGCCGTGAGTTGTTCGGGACAGACAGCACACATGCTGTTTCCCCATCTGCCGTTGGGGCTGCTCTCGGACCCGAAATTCCGGTTCCGTTGGTTTGTGCCGCCGAGAGATGTGCTCGCAATAAATAACCCACCAATACTCACACACACACGCAAGCAGCAGCAGCGTGCAGGGAATGCAGCAATAAATTTCGCCTTCGGTCACCTAACCCAACGCAACACCAACACACACACACGGCCACGGCCGGAAGCCTGGGGAAAAGAACGGGACCTACCCGAACGAACGAACGGACGAACCGATATCGAAGCGAGCCGGCGACGTCATCAGGAGCGGGTTTTCGCAATCGGACCCGGTAGTCGCCGCGGTAGTTTTTAGTAGTCACGCCGCTTTGCCCGATCGGTTTGCGTTCCGGTGCCGACAGATCACAGCGCGAGTCTCCAATGTGTGTGCAGTTTTTGGAAGTTTGCAAAATTCCCGGAATGCCGGTCGAGAGTAGCTCACCGCCTGCACCAGCTGATTGTGTGAAACAGACTTCTTCTGCTTCAAACTTCTAACTACAATTCGAACTGACACGACCTTGGGAGAGCTCTAGATCGTAACAAAAAAAATTTCAATTGATTAACGAATAGAAACAATCCAATCGCACACCGTAAACATCCCTTTGTGACGGTCCGTCGCACTAAGTGTCAGTTATCAGCATCAATTAATCAGTGTATGTGTGAGAGCATCTTCCAGCGCTGCGTCAAGTGTGTCGGTCGTCGTCGCTTCTTCGTCGGTGTAGTGTGCGATGAATAATTTGTGTCAAAGTTAAAGTGAGATCAAAACCAGATCAAAGTGCGAAAAGTGTGCGAGAAGTGAAGGCTTAAATCGTTAAAAAAACCAGTGTAAATTACTAAGCAAACAGTGAATTCACACACGCGCTAGTCGAGCAGTGCGAATGACAGGTAAACAATGTTTACTTAGATGTGTTCGTAGTGCGTTCCGTTCCTTGCACGCGTGTGTGACGTTTGGTAGTAGGCCGTTCGTAGGCTGCTTGTGGTGGTGGTTGTGGAGCTCATTTAAGGAGCATTTTTATTTTTCCTCCTGCTCCTCTTGCTCCTTCCCGTTTGGCTCGCCCCGCCGTCTGACGGCTGCTGTCTAAAGCTTCAATTTCGGTTTGACATCTTCGCCTACACACAGCCACGCACGCACGCAAACGAGTCGTCCTCTCTCCTCCTTACACACATGGACGCACAGACTCCGCTCGCCGGACGCCCGCCTTTGTCCCATTTATTCTTCACCTCATCCATCATCGTTTCCCTTGCTTTGGACTGACCCGTGCCTCCGGTCCCTCCTACCCGTGTCCGCCAACCTCTTTGTCCTTGCGCGCTGCAGTGGTGGCATTTGACACACAACTTGTTTATGGACGGACGGACGGACGGGTCGCTCGGTCGGTCGGCTTCAGCCGTCGTTCCTTTTGGTGTGCTGCCTGCCCGTGCAGGCCAGCCAAAAACTCGAAGCAAGAAGAAGCAGGAAGAAGAAAAACCACACAAAAGAATCTGCACCGCGCGCCGGCTGCTCCCTCTCTCTCTCTCTCTCGCCGTCCGCGTCCTGCATCCGTTTAGAGAACCAAAAAAAAACGAAACTCGCGTTAGAAAGAAAGAGAAGGAGAAGAACGAGACTATCCAAAAACTAAAGAGAAAATAAAAAAAAACAACACTCACACACAGCTAAAGAAACTCGGCACGGCAAGAAGTTCTGGCTGCCGGCGCGTTGCGCTGTTGCTACGTTTCTTCCCGTTTTTTTTCTTCTTTCGTTTCCCTCTTTTATTCCGCGTTCTTCTCGCGTTCAGCTTCCTTCTTCTACCTTCTGCTGCTTCTTATTCGCAACGTTACGTTCGCCACATCCTCCGCCTGCCACCTCCCGCTTGTTCATCTTCATTTTGCGTTTCCTTTCCTTTTGTTTTGGTATCTCTGTTCGTGTCGTCGGGCCGCGTGCATGCTTGTGCTGTTGTTGTTGTTGTTGTTGTTGTTGTTGTTGTTGTTGTTGTTGTTGTTGTTGTTGTTGTTGTTGTTGTTGTTGTTGTTGTTTTTGTCTTCCCCCCTGTTGCTGTTGGTTTTGCTGTACTTTATATTTTCGGCGGTCTGCCCGGGGCGGCAGCCGTTCGTTCCTTCGGTCGTCCCTTTTTCCACCTTCTCACCCACCCCCCCGGGAGGAAACGCGCGGTTCCGATCATGATCATCTTTCGATGCCTTTTTTTGTGTGTTGTTTTCTTTGTTCGTTTTCTTTTCCACTTTTTCGCTGTCGTTACGTTCGGTTTCGAATTCTTCTAAGGTTTTTTTTTCTCTCTCTCTCTCTGCTTCTTGCTATTGTTTTTACCCGCTGCGCTTATCGAATCGTTTCTGCCTTTGGGATTCTGTTGTTATTTTTTATAGTCTTTCTTTTATTGTACGTTTTTATTTCCCTTTTTCATCCCCATTTATCCGTTCCTTACCGGTTTCTATGTTTGTTCTATTTGTCCGTCGCCGGTTAGTGTATTATTGCAGTTTAGTTTTATAGTGTTAGGGAAATTTGTACTCAGTTTCGGCGATCGGATGGGATGAAAATGATGGTAGCTTGCTTTCTCTGTTTGCTTTCCGCAGGTACCGCTGGCGAGAGTAGGTGGTGACAAATTGGTGGTGTCTGGAGGATTGTGAATGGTTTTCACCCAGCTGGCGAAAAGTGACGTGAATTAAGGTAAGCAGCAGTATGACATAAATCGAGTTGAACAGAGCGTCCAAACGTCATAAGATGTTTTACAGAAGAAAAGCTCTACTCATTTATTGTTGTTGTTGTTGAGCGCGTTGGAACAACTTGGATATTTCAAACTCCTATAAAGGACTTTTGCAGAACTTTTATAATTATTATGAAAAGTGATTCTTTTTTATGTCCTTCCATAAAATGTATTAAAGGAATAAATGAAGTATTCCAAACGTATTGTTAGATCGGGTTTCTAGATCTTTTACCTGTTAGTTTTGACTGATAAAGTTTATTAAGGAAGTTGGATACGTTTCTCTACTGGTTTAACGAAGTTTATTGGCAATGGAATTTAATGTAGAATTCCAATAACGAGAGGGTTCAATTCCTTAATGATACAAGTATTTAAGGGAATTAAATTGAATCGATCCTAGGAGGTATTGCTGTGAGCAAAAGCTCATGAGAATTTGTCGCGCCGTTTGCTTTGTGTTACAAAAATCTAATGACCAAATGTCAGAGTACGCATCGACCTCCTTAGTAATGAACCTTCAGAAATTGTAATCTATTTGACAAGATAGATATATTTATTAGATTTATTAAGTAAAGCAGAATGATCAATCGTATCGTTGATCGTCTTATTCTAGTTAGACACCAAGGCAATCCCGTTTCGATCATTCGCGCTCCTCAAAGACCCACTTCGGGCGGTTGACCCTCTCGGTGGACATGTGCTGGCGAATGCTTCGTGACCTTCCCGTTCCCAGCGCCAGCCATAATTACACAAACACACACACACACACACGCACTCAGAAACACAGCGGCCTACGGCGGCTAGCTTCCGCGGGACGCGCTGACACGCCACACACCGGCCAAGCGAAAAAAAAGCAGAAGAAAAGTGCACACACACGCAACGCGCGCTCCTCCACCCCGAGGAAGACGGTCGTATATCGAGTGTCACGGGGGCTAAAGGGAGGGTGCGGCGGCGCGCAGGGGGTCGCTAGTTCGGTAAACACCGACGCATTCCTGTGTTCACTCACGGGGAACCGATTATTACGTGCACGTTTCGCTGTTGTGAGCACAGCGACGACACAACGATCGTGCACGGTGTGCAAACGAGAAAAAAGGCGTCCTGAGCGAAGAAAGACACCAAGAACGATCGCCGCGTAGGACAAATCAAGTTCCCGCCCGCCCGTCCGCCACCCAATCCGACCGGGTGCGGGGACAAACCGACCGATTCGGCGATTAAAGTTTTCCCGGTGCACTTTTTCGATGGTGGCGCTGTCCTCCGGCGAGGACGAAACCCGAACTCAACCCCGGGTACGATAAACCACTTAAAGTGCAATTTCGCTCGCACGACGGAAACACCATTCGCTCTCCGTGCGGGAAGGACCCCGGTGGGGGCGCGCGATAACTTTCGCTTGCACTGTCAGGATAATCAGATCATCCCGCAAACTGCCATCAATTGTTTCTCAATTTCCGTGCCACCGCGTGTCGCGGACACCCTCAGCGTTGGGGCCTGTTGGGGGTAAGTGAGATTTTTCCAACCCGCCTCTAGGAACCCGCGGGCGTGAGCTTGGACGTGGACGTAGCGGTGTCTTTGGTACCTACAGATTGGCTCATGTGTTGCTCCTCTTTGGAGGGGGTTTTCAATCGGTGAGGTCGAGTGCGAGGCCGAACGGACGTACGTAACGATGAGGCAATCATTCATCCGCTGATTCGATAATGGAAGAGTGCGCAACTGTAGAGTCCACCTGTTTTCTTGAGTGTTACTTTTCAAAGCCCGGAAGCTACTGGGTGATATCTGGAGATTTTGAGGTTATAATACACGAACAAGTCGTCAGTATCAGGCAGTAGAACAAGAACATGGTACAACATATTAGGCAAATAGTAATATGAGGTATGAAACATGAAAATTTCATCACTTGAACTAACCTTCTAACCTAACCTAAGTAACCTAAGTTTTAGTCTTGTTTAGCACTATGAGAAACCATTATTAATCAACTGACAATGCAATTTTGAACAATATCCGGAATGGACTTCATTTGTGTACAACTTGTTAGAATATTATACAGATCATCCAAATGTTACCGACCACAACATACAAGTTGTTAGTTTCGATCTCCTTACTATGGAACCTATAATCTCCCAAAATCGAACCACCAACAAATGTCACAAATAAAACCAACACGACAAACTTCCACGCGATCATCATCGGCCGTGCCGGAGCGAGGAAGAGGAGGTAATCCTAAGAAAAGAACTCAAAGCAGACAGTTCCCCACGCCACTCCTCCTGTCGCGTGTATTTTTGGGGTCAAATTACCCACACCCGCGGACCTCCGGGCCTCCCCGTTTTGCGTGACGACAGCCACCCCGAAATGCACTGCCAGAATACGGTGGTAAGAACGACATCGAAATTCAAAGCAAATCATGAAAAAACTCAAACACACACACACACACAGACAGCGAGACACACGGTTCGCGATCAGATCCGTGCCGAAAAAGGCGGCCGCGGCTTAAAGGCACCACGCACACCCCGCCGTACGCGGTGTCTCCGGTCTGCGGCCGGCGTCTTACAACGGGAACGCGATAAAGCAACCCATCCGGAGTGGTGGTGGTGGTGGCGCAACACAGGAATGCGTCGGTGTTTACCGAACTAGCGACCCCCTGCGCGCCGCCGCACCCTCCCTTTAGCCCCCGTGACACTCGATATACGACCGTCTTCCTCGGGGTGGAGGAGCGCGCGTTGCGTGTGTGTGCACTTTTCTTCTGCTTTTTTTTCGCTTGGCCGGTGTGTGGCGTGTCAGCGCGTCCCGCGGAAGCTAGCCGCCGTAGGCCGCTGTGTTTCTGAGTGCGTGTGTGTGTGTGTGTGTTTGTGTAATTATGGCTGGCGCTGGGAACGGGAAGGTCACGAAGCATTCGCCAGCACATGTCCACCGAGAGGGTCAACCGCCCGAAGTGGGTCTTTGAGGAGCGCGAATGATCGAAACGGGATTGCCTTGGTGTCTAACTAGAATAAGACGATCAACGATACGATTGATCACTCTGCCTTACTTTTCTAATAAATATATCTATCTTGTCAAATAGATTACAATTTCTGAAGGTTCATTACTAAGGAGGTCGATGCGTACTCTGACATTTGGTCATTAGATTTTTGTAACACAAAGCAAACGGCGCGACAAATTCTCATGAGCTTTTGCTCACAGCAATACCTCCTAGGATCGATTCAATTTAATTCCCTTAAATACTTGTATCATTAAGGAATTGAACCCTCTCGTTATTGGAATTCTACATTAAATTCCATTGCCAATAAACTTCGTTAAACCAGTAGAGAAACGTATCCAACTTCCTTAATAAACTTTATCAGTCAAAACTAACAGGTAAAAGATCTAGAAACCCGATCTAACAATACGTTTGGAATACTTCATTTATTCCTTTAATACATTTTATGGAAGGACATAAAAAAGAATCACTTTTCATAATAATTATAAAAGTTCTGCAAAAGTCCTTTATAGGAGTTTGAAATGTCCAAGTTGTTCCAACGCGCTCAACAACAACAACAATAAATGAGTAGAGCTTTTCTTCTGTAAAACATCTTATGACGTTTGGACGCTCTGTTCAACTCGATTTATGTCATACTGCTGCTTACCTTAATTCACGTCACTTTTCGCCAGCTGGGTGAAAACCATTCACAATCCTCCAGACACCACCAATTTGTCACCACCTACTCTCGCCAGCGGTACCTGCGGAAAGCAAACAGAGAAAGCAAGCTACCATCATTTTCATCCCATCCGATCGCCGAAACTGAGTACAAATTTCCCTAACACTATAAAACTAAACTGCAATAATACACTAACCGGCGACGGACAAATAGAACAAACATAGAAACCGGTAAGGAACGGATAAATGGGGATGAAAAAGGGAAATAAAAACGTACAATAAAAGAAAGACTATAAAAAACAACAACAGAATCCCAAAGGCAGAAACGATTCGATAAGCGGAGCGGGTAAAAACAAGAGCAAGAAGCAGAGAGAGAGAGAGAGAAAAAAAAAACCTTAGAAGAATTCGAAACCGAACGTAACGACAGCGAAAAAGTGGAAAAGAAAACGAACAAAGAAAACAACACACAAAAAAAGGCATCGAAAGATGATCATGATCGGAACCGCGCGTTTCCTCCCGGGGGGGTGGGTGAGAAGGTGGAAAAAGGGACGACCGAAGGAACGAACGGCTGCCGCCCCGGGCAGACCGCCGAAAATATAAAGTACAGCAAAACCAACATCAACAGGGGGGAAGACAAAAACAACAACAACAACAACAACAACAACAGCACAAGCATGCACGCGGCCCGACGACACGAACAGAGATACCAAAACAAAAGGAAAGGAAACGCAAAATGAAGATGAACAAGCGGGAGGTGGCAGGCGGAGGATGTGGCGAACGTAACGTTGCGAATAAGAAGCAGCAGAAGGTAGAAGAAGGAAGCTGAACGCGAGAAGAACGCGGAATAAAAGAGGGAAACGAAAGAAGAAAAAAAACGGGAAGAAACGTAGCAACAGCGCAACGCGCCGGCAGCCAGAACTTCTTGCCGTGCCGAGTTTCTTTAGTTGTGTGTGAGTGTTGTTTTTTTATTTTCTCTTTAGTTTTTGGATAGTCTCGTTCTTCTCCTTCTCTTTCTTTCTAACGCGAGTTTCGTTTTTTTTTGGTTCTCTAAACGGATGCAGGACGCGGACGGCGAGAGAGAGAGAGAGAGGGAGCAGCCGGCGCGCGGTGCAGATTCTTTTGTGTGGTTTTTCTTCTTCCTGCTTCTTCTTGCTTCGAGTTTTTGGCTGGCCTGCACGGGCAGGCAGCACACCAAAAGGAACGACGGCTGAAGCCGACCGACCGAGCGACCCGTCCGTCCGTCCGTCCATAAACAAGTTGTGTGTCAAATGCCACCACTGCAGCGCGCAAGGACAAAGAGGTTGGCGGACACGGGTAGGAGGGACCGGAGGCACGGGTCAGTCCAAAGCAAGGGAAACGATGATGGATGAGGTGAAGAATAAATGGGACAAAGGCGGGCGTCCGGCGAGCGGAGTCTGTGCGTCCATGTGTGTAGGGAGGAGAGAGGACGACTCGTTTGCGTGCGTGCGTGGCTGTGTGTAGGCGAAGATGTCAAACCGAAATTGAAGCTTTAGACAGCAGCCGTCAGACGGCGGGGCGAGCCAAACGGGAAGGAGCAAGAGGAGCAGGAGGAAAAATAAAAATGCTCCTTAAATGAGCTCCACAACCACCACCACAAGCAGCCTACGAACGGCCTACTACCAAACGTCACACACGCGTGCAAGGAACGGAACGCACTACGAACACATCTAAGTAAACATTGTTTACCTGTCATTCGCACTGCTTGACTAGCGCGTGTGTGAATTCACTGTTTGCTTAGTAATTTACACTGGTTTTTTTTTAACGATTTAAGCCTTCACTTCTCGCACACTTTTCGCACTTTGATCTGGTTTTGATCTCACTTTAACTTTGACACAAATTATTCATCGCACACTACACCGACGAAGAAGCGACGACGACCGACACACTTGACGCAGCGCTGGAAGATGCTCTCACACATACACTGATTAATTGATGCTGATAACTGACACTTAGTGCGACGGACCGTCACAAAGGGATGTTTACGGTGTGCGATTGGATTGTTTCTATTCGTTAATCAATTGAAATCTTTTCTGTTACGATCTAGAGCTCTCTCAAGGTCGTGTCAGTTCGAATTGTAGTTAGAAGTTTGAAGCAGAAGAAGTCTGTTTCACACAATCAGCTGATGCAGGCGGTGAACCACTCTCGACCGGCATTCCGGGAATTTTGCAAACTTCCAAAAACTGCACACACATTGGAGACTCGCGCTGTGATCTGTCGGCACCGGAACGCAAACCGATCGGGCAAAGCGGCGTGACTACAAACTACCGCGGCGACTACCGGGTCCGATTGCGAAAACCCGCTCCTGATGACATCGCCGGCTCGCTTCGATATCGGTTCGTCCGTTCGTTCGTTCGGGTAGGTCCCGTTCTTTTCCCCAGGCTTCCGGCCGTGGCCGTGTGTGTGTGTGTTGGTGTTGCGTTGGGTTAGGTGACCGAAGGCGAAATTTATTGCTGCATTCCCTGCACGCTGCTGCTGTTGCTGCTTGCGTATGTGAGTATTGGTGGGTTATTTATTGCGAGCACATCTCTCGGCGGCACAAACCAACGGAACCGGAATTTCGGGTCCGAGAGCAGCCCCAACGAAAAATGGGGAAACAGCATGTGTGCTGTCTGTCCCGAACAACTCACGGCTCACCGTGGCTCGCTCGTGGCTCACTCGCGTAGTGAGACGAGCTTCTCACGCGCTTGGCGTGAGAATGAGCGCCCGCATGAGAGAAGAGAGTGAGTTCCGGTGCGAAACAAACGCGAGAGAGTGAGCTCCTGCTCGCCGGTGAGAAGGAGAGAGTGAGCATTCTCATCTCAC
This sequence comes from Anopheles cracens, assembly GCA_002091845.1. Classification (NCBI taxonomy): domain Eukaryota; kingdom Metazoa; phylum Arthropoda; class Insecta; order Diptera; family Culicidae; genus Anopheles; species Anopheles cracens. The sequence continues at coordinate 33,023 of KZ072084.1, forward strand.
CGTGATGCACCGCAGTGAGACGGCTGTTGTGCGCGCGCTGGCTCGCTCGCTCGCTGTGCCGGCGTTTTCTTCTCACCCATTTTTCCCCGGTGCGTGAGTTGCAGGCGGTGCAGTTTGGGAAATCGGGAAAAATCACACACACACACACCCGAAGCGAGGCGCGAGCTGACGACGGGATGGGTCGTGACGCATCTGCCGAAGGGAAAATTCGTCGTGGGGAGATCGTCGGACGTCGGACGGAAAACTCGGAAACTTTCCCCAATCCGGGTGCGTAACAAACACCGTGCAGCGATCTCGCCATCGGAACACGAAAGCAGTCCTCTTCCGAGAGGCGGTCCGAGATGGGATCCGTGTTTCCTGTTCTCCTTGGGAAATGTGTTTTTCGAAGGCGAGATTTTAGAGGGAAAGCCCGATCTAAATGTTGTAAACGACTGATTTTGACTTAATCGTGTATATTATATAGTGAAATTTAAAAGCATTAGCTATTTTTGTTCCAAATGTGATTTATTTTGCTTATTGCCTTAAATATATTCAAAATACATGAAATATCATTAAAACTTTGTGCCAAAACTTTGGATCACTCCTTTAGAAGAACGATAGGATACGGATAAGAGCATACAGTCGTATGAATAGTCGATATTGTTAGAATAATTCCAAGTGAAGGCCAAACTTGCTTCTTTCGACTCTTCACAAGGACATAACATTAGCTTCAGATTCTTCACTTGTGAATGACTTCATTTATGACTCACCCTTCAAGCTCCAAAACGAATCAAACATATCGGTCTAGTTTCTCCAACTGCTTCAGCCAATCAAACGAGTTCGGCTTTAAAGCACGTAACACATTTGACAACAACTGTTTTTAATCATTTCATTCGTGATTCGCTGACAGCGAGTTTTACAACGATCAAATGATGGCATTTACACACGGAACAAGATGAATTGTAATGCGCAAGTGAAATGACACACATTTTCGGCCTGTCCAAAAAGCAACGTTTCGTCGGAGGGACCATTACGATCGAAAACAAACCCACACCCATAACCTGACAGGCTGATGATGGAGGAATGGCAATGGCCGACCCGAACCCCCCGATGAATTCCACCGTCTACTTACGATGCACCAGCCAGCCAACAAACAAAACCTCGACACCTGAACCGGGCGGCACCCCAATGACATTCCGTCGTACGAGAGGGGTTGTTGATGAAGCGCGAGTTCCGGTTCGCCTCGATTTACTCGTGCACTGGGTTGAACGTGTTTGTGCGTGTTTTTTGTATAGTTACACCCATTACCCATCCGTCCGTTAGTATGCGCGGCCGTCTCAGGTCGCGTAAAAGCGCAACCGAAGACGCACACGCCAAAAAAAAAAAACGCCAACAACTTCCAAAATCATCGAAATCGTGTTTCCGTCGTGTGTAACAACAGATTGGGAAAGAGAGAGAGAGAGAAAAAAAGGCACCCGAAAAAGACCGGAAAAATGTGTAAAAAATAAAGGCGAAATAAATAAAAACAGTGCGCTCCATTTGACACCGCGATTTGTTTTGCATACTTTCCAAACTGTCAGGCCGCGAATGTTCTTATGTCGGCTGGTGACGTTTACGTGTAGTTAAAATCGGTAAAAATTGCATCAACCTCAATGGAGCACACGGGTTGTTTGATGAATGGTAGAAAACACAGCAGAAACAGCTGTGCAAGGTGCGATTATGTAAGTGTGTCTCAAATGGTTGTTTTATTATTTCGATGACAGCAGTTGATATGCAAGCTGTAGCTAATCGTTCGTTTTCTGAGATGTATAACTTCGTTTCTCAGTTCTGTTTTGATATTTTTGAAGAGACCTTATAAAAAAGGTACAATAGAAAACAAAAGGTAACGAAAATTTGGAATGATTTATTCCCCTTTTTCATATGATTTTGTATGTTGTTGGTTCGTTCGAACAAAAAAAAACTATAAGATACGAGCAGAGATACGATGTAAACGTAGAAAAAGTGCAAGAGAGAGATTTCAAGCATTCCACTTCAGAAAACCTATCTTCATAACGATATGTAGTTAAACAAAATTCACCATAATAAATAACATAAAAGTCTATAAAAAAAAACTCCAAAAATCATATGCAAATCTGACACAAATAGGACGAAATTAAATGCTAGGACAAATTTACATCAAAACCTAACGAAAAATATAAACATCTAGCCTTTCCACACATTCCACAAAAACTTTAAAAATCGGCAAGACCGAATTAGATTTTTAATCCGTTCGTATTGAGCCCTGCACGGGTAAAATGGTATATTAAAAGTAGTTAGAAAAGAGTGAACAAAATGAGAAACCCAAAGTCACGTCATAGTTGCTTGTTCCCGCCAACAGATAGCGCCACTCGTTGAAGGACACTGTGTTAAATTTCCCCTACGGCTACTGTGATTTGAATAAAACATTTTTATTTACATTTTCATTAATTATAATGCAAAACAAAGTCAAATTTTAAAGGTTGAAAACGACAAATAAAACCCCGGAGGACATAATTGAAGAAACATTGAAAAATAAAAAAGAAGCTTAAAATCTTTGGAATAAGTGCATAAATTCTAACCCAACTCAAGAAAACTCAATAATAACTTAAACGTTTTGGAAGAAGCTGCCAAAAATGTATAAAGCCTTGAATGCATTCTATCACACCTACAACAATATTAAGCCATCGCAAGGCGATATTCAATTGCTAACCTTCAGCTTCACCGCATTAGTTTCGATCGGTCACCGGCCACCGAAACGAAACGTACGAAATGCCATCGCGAACGAAGAAGAAGAAGTCGCCCGGAATTCCTCCAGACCCACAAAAAGACACGCGAGAATGGAGAAGGAAGCAGCCTCGCACTACTACTACAGAACCGGGCGGTGGCGGTTCGTTTTCGCGGACGGTAATTGTATTCATTATATGGTAATTTAATTCAAATTTTCTGCCCGCAAAAAAAAAAACTGCGCGACCAGCGTTGTGCTGGCTGGACGGCTGAGGGAAATGTTGAGACAATTTATGCATTCGGCTATTTATACCCGGCCCCGTGTGTGTGTG
>KZ072084.1:38440-68536 GCA_002091845.1 Anopheles cracens
CGAAGGATGAGTTATAAGATGGCCTAAGATATGTCAGTAGAATGACACCGAACGACCTACTCGGAAGGAAGTATTTCATAATTCAATAAGTCCAAGTCTGTTACAGCTTGCCCCCATAAGACCGCCAAGACTGATGAGAAATAAAGTAAGCAGTTAATCTGTACGGTTGCATACTTTAAGGCGCAGTCTATTAACAGTCTGTTAAACGTTGGTTAAGGATCAGTACGTATCTCAAGTGCTATTAAAGAACACTTTACCAATGTAGATTAGCAGTTTGTTGCAGATTCTTTAACATTGATTTTCACTCACTTGAAATTTCCCCATAAACATACTTCCTCTTGCTTTTTTTGTTGTACAACGTGTGCCTCACCCGCTAAACATGCCGCAAAGGTGACGAAAACGGATAAATAAATTTCTGACCTACTCTCGTTCTCTCCCAACGCGTTTGCACCGACCGACACCGACACGTCGCACCGGAAATGCGGAAGTGTGTATCGTTTCCGCTTTGGAAGGTTGAGTCTCGCCGTTTCGCGCCGCTCGTACCATCATCATCATCATCATCATTCTTGTCTTTTCATGAACTTTCCGTTTCAACCCGGTGCTGCAGCCGGTGCCTGGTAGGCTTCTTCCGGCCGCCGACACCGTCTTGAGGTTAATGTTTCTTCCCGACAAAGTTCTCCCATTCTTCTTCGTGCCCAATGGACACGCGTGCGCCCGTGGTCACGTTTTCCGACGCGACTTATGCGATCCGCGGGTGCATTTGCTTTTGTTTTTAAAATTTACCACCGACCGGCTCTCCCTCGCTTCAACGGCGGACGTTCGTGCCGGCGGCGTTCGTTCATGTGTTTTTTTTGTATATGACCGCAGCCGGTTGCGGTCTTGGCTTTATGCTGGTGCGTCTTTTATTGCCGGTAGTCGGTACGGTGGATGTGCACGGAGGGCAGAACAGGTCACAGCACAAGAATGAGGCGGAATTTGAAGAACGAAAAACAAAACAAAAAAGCGGTGAAACGAACGCAAGACAACAATGAAACAAAAAGCCGACCACGTTCCTGACGCGGTCCCGACAACGGCCACAGGAGGCACGCCGACCGGCCCGGCCCGCTGCATCTTGCGTCGTCGCGCATTGCAAATTTATTCAAATTTTATTTCATACCGAATTTATTACCTTCCGACCCTCGGTTGGCATTCGGGAAGGTAGTTGGGGTCTTTTGGGGCGGTGTGTAAGTATCGAATGACTGGCACGACTTAACCGACGCTCGGTATGTGCTCGACCGCTAGCTACCCTAGCCATTCTGAGTCAATAACTGCGTTTAATCGAAGGTATTCGTGAAATTTTCTTGGCAAATGCTGTCTCCCTTCCTACTATTACATTAACCAAACGCATCCTGCAGCTTGTTTCATCCCCGTTTCCAGTGGGATCGGGCGAAAAGCGCTTCTATTTATTAGTAGATTTAGCAACAAACTCTACTCTCTATCGGTTTGATCAAATTTTCCATCATTAGCGTCATCGTTTTCTATCATTAGCGTCTTACCCCTGTCGCGTGATTCGTGCGATGAGCCATTTTGCCTCGTTTCGTGATCATGAATTGCAAAACCTGTATGCACTTCATGAATAATTTGACTGGCCGTGTTCAGTTTGCTTCACCACGGCACGACCGAACCTGTGACCTTATCGGTTTGTTTCTTACGTAAGGTAAAGTTGGTCATAATCACGAAGCTTTCTATTTTGTTTCTAATCTACCATCTATTCAATCTATGTGTAAACGATAATTAAAACAGTCTTTAGTATGTATTAAAACGACAGTTCATAGCGGGAACGTAACTATTCGCACACGATTCTCGTAGATTAAAGCGATATTTTCCGTAGATAAATTCGCAGAAATATGTTTTTCATTACCAGCTATCTCAGACATAAGAAGTTTATTAATGATATACTTTGTAATGATAAAGAACTGAACAACCTTATATATTCGTTAAGATGAAGGCTTAAATCATCACTGACAGTTGTTTATAGTATACCACTGAAGCATTCAAAGGAATTATAGTTACATGCGAATCCGCTAGAGGGCGCTGCAGATATGAATTCGATCTAGTGAATGTGTGGACTCTATTTATCTTGGAAATTAATAAAATACGTAAAAATGTATAAAAATAAGTGCAAGGCTGTGTTAATCATAACCTAAATATATAATAAATTATCATACAAGCAAAATAATCTAAAGCATAAGCAATAAAACAAAGGACTACTAAGCGAGGAGGCTGGATAGACTCATGTTAGGGTTTATAACCCTATTCTTGGCTATCACGCTTGGGTTCTGCAAAAGGAAGATTTGTCTGAATCAGACCAGATTCGGCATCTAGTCTGTCAAAGACATTGAAAAGTAAAAAAGCCCAAATAAACCTTGTTAGTAGCCCTGTTAGTAGTTAAAATCGCACAATACGGCCGCCGGCTGTCTCGCGTTGTCCTGCGAAGTGCTCATTAAAAAAGCCATCCACTCCTGTGTCTCGCCCTAGCATCGGGTCCTTCTCAAGGCCGCGTTCGCTGTATCACGTGAAATGTGCTTCAAACTGCCACCACCCACCGCAACACCGTTGTTGCAACGGTGGAAAGTGCAAGACAATCCTCAAGCGATCACTCGTTGCGTATGCTTATTATGCTGTTTCTGCTAACTTTATTACCTACCCTTGCGCAACAAAAGCGCTTTCGTGCGGGACAAGAAAGTCTAACCGTCGATGTTGCAGGCGACATGATTACGTCCCTGTGCATGTGTGTGTATGTGTATGAGACTAACAAGCTATTTTTTCTATACCGCCTTTTTTCCTTCACTTTCCGCACACTCATTTGCAGCAACTACGAACTACCAGTTGCAAGTGCTGTGTAAGGAAAAAAGAAAAACCGAAAAAAACAACAGCAAAGAACACGACACCGGTTCTCATATGCGGTCGGTGGTGCAGCCAAGTGGTCGGTTTCCCGTTCCGTTTTGGACGAGGCCAGCTTCCGCAACGCGTCGGCGTCCTCATGCGTTCGGAAAAGTATTTTCCAACCCATCACGTTACCATAGCGCATTTAATTAACGTAAGGGCACGGGCACGGGACTAGCGCGTGCCTCGTGTTCTTGCGCAAAGAATTCTTCATCTCAAAAATTCAACCGACACCGACACACCAGGCACGGCGAAGCGTAGCTTACTTGCAAGTGCGTCTCATTGCCATTTTTTCTGTTGCTTGCTTGCTTGCTCCCGAGGGGGCGTCGGGTGGTACAAAAATCGTTCCCCCCCCCCCAGAAGGTGAACTTTTCCTTCACATCATTTCCGCTACTCACTCGAGAGATGACGCAATTGAGAAATCCTGCATCCTGCGGTTTCCGAACCGTCTCCCTTTCTATCTCGGTGAGGTGGCACCGGGGCCTTTCGCCCGCGTATTTGCATGGTTGCCTTCTCGAGCGCCAACCACTTTCTGCTGAAATTTCTGCTAAACATTTACGTCACTCGAGCGGCAGCGGCGGCGCCGTGTAAAAGTTACTTTTCGAGCTAATTAATTTATTATTAATTAAAGCAGAATACCTAATTAAAAATAAATTACAGTTTTCCGATTTCGGCACGCAGCGGGCGAACGGAACATTCTTGTCGGAGCGGGCAGGATGTAGTAGATTTTTAGGTTTTTTTTTGTTGCTTGTTTGATGCTGTAATATGTTGTCCCTGCTCAGAGCGTTCTCACACGGGAGCGTGCTGGAAAAGACGCACGTCTCCGCGTCTCGGTGCAAACGAACGGGAATGCGCGTTCGATGGCGTCCTGACGTGGAACCAACGCTAGTACTCGCTTCCGCTGGTTTGACGCGTATGCTTGTGTATGCGGAAAAACTTATACACGGTTTCGGTTGTTCTACAACTTTGCATGTTATCCTTTCGTGAGAATTTGAGACCTTTGCGGTTAGAGACAGCTATCTTCCTCACCGAAAAGACAAGCAAAGCGAAGATCTACACCAGTTCACATAGTTTGAACTAAAACATCCTAACGATTATAATCAATTTTAAGATAAGACACAATAGTTTATTGTTTAAGAAAGATTTGAATTTAATTTTAACCATACCAAGTAAGCAAAATAATAAAAACATAAAAACACCACGCTACTAGGCGATTCACTCTCATAGCTCACCGATCCAAAGCGCCATCTATCGCCAAACGACAAAAGTATCTATTTTGAATTTGAATTATTTGACAGATCTTCAGCATCTTCATCGCCGCATCCATTGTAATTACGCCAACAAGCAACTCAACAAGCTTTTTGTGTGCCACATGTCACTTTCTCACAGAAAGTACTTTACAATCTTGGCGGGAAGTTTCACTTAGTGGCAGTATTGAATCTTGGCCACAAAAAATATTCCATCTTTAATAATGAGCCTTCGTTTCTCGCTTGCGGGAGAATATGTTTGAAACCACGCATTCTCGTGTCCCCCTTTTTGCGGTGCTGTAAATTGAAATTCTATGTTCTTTAATGTACACCCTCCTCGATTCCCTACGCAGGCTTCCCTTGCATGCACTCGATCCTTTCTTATCATCGCAACGAGCGAAAGAAACTCACCAGCGCTTCGCTTTCTCATACGCTTTCACAAAACCTAATTAGGCGCAAACTCATTTTTCAACAACGGCGTAACGCAAACGAACCGTTTTACCGTGGCGTAAAAATCCTTTTCCGCTTCCCTTTCCATGATGGTGGTCCTCCTCGCCCAGGGTTTTCGGGGAGCACACATTTTCCGAGAGGTGGCCGTGCACAGCCGTTGCACAGTGCACGCCGGCACGACGACGAGGGAGGGAAAAGTTATGCCCTCAATCACTCACGTATCGATACGTACAAACGCGCGAACACACGCGAGACTGCAGGATGTGTTTCTCCGGGCCCGTGTTCGGCTTCGGCGGAAGGACGCACCGAAAAGGATACACCAGGCGCGGTTGTTCCCGGGGAACGAGCATTTTCGACAAAAGCCCCGCTCGACGCTCGACCGGGGCACGGGAAACTCATCCCACGGAAAAGCGAAACGCATTGCTTCGTCTTCGTACGTCATCTCCACGGCCCTACCCACCAATATGCCACAAGCACACACACACACACACTCACGCTACACGTATGCGCATCACTCGTGCCGAAACGCGATCGCGAGAAACCTTGGCAGGAGGAAATTCTAAACCGTTCGCTCGCCGGCCGAGTAGCGGCGGGCTTTCAGCGGAACGGTTTGCGAGTTAATTAACTTGTTGTTCAATGGAATGTAAATTAGAAGTGGGAAAGTTCGTCCGTACGTCCGTTCCGTGCCGACGTTCAAAGCCGACGTTCCATGGGTCGTGCGCTCCCGCTTCCGCAAGGCGATTGTGGCGTTTCGGGAGATTGGGGGAGGAGATGGAGGGCAGGCAAACCAGAACCCAGAACCAGCGGCCCCATCACCTGGCGCTCGCAAGTCTTACCTGGCACAGGATTAGCTTCATTAATCAAACACACTTGGGGCTGCCCGCGTGTGTGTGTGCAGGTGCCCCGAAAAGCGGACCTGGAGCCCCAGTTGAGCGATCGAACGAAGTTGGGAATGCGTCCGGCGCGCGGGATGAGAGTTTTTAAAATGTTGCCTCATTTGGAGCATTCTTTAAGGGCTTTTTCCGCCGGAAACTATGGATGAGAGTCTCCATAGCAGACGGTATAATAAGATTATAGGTAGCAATGGTAAAAATAGTGAATTTCCTATTCAAGTTCATGTAAATGACAATATAAAAAATACTAAATAGCCGATGAAAATATACTACGTCAGATCCGTGACACGAACCGTCGGCTAACGACGCCCTCTATCGGCAAGCAGTAATACTACTCACTGTCACTCTCTAGCTCCGTATTGTGCGATTGCCGCAAAGTGGCAGGTTACGAACTTTTGACGGCGAACCTCACGCACACTATTACGAAAAACATGCAAAAAAAGGTTTGCTGCGTTCAAACGACACGAATCTTTAAGAAAAGTATTAAGAATAGACAGCCCGATGGAAAGAATTAAGATTTGAGCACACATTTTCCGAGAGGTGGCCGTGCACAGCCGTTGCACAGTGCACGCCGGCACGACGACGAGGGAGGGAAAAGTTATGCCCTCAATCACTCACGTATCGATACGTACAAACGCGCGAACACACGCGAGACTGCAGGATGTGTTTCTCCGGGCCCGTGTTCGGCTTCGGCGGAAGGACGCACCGAAAAGGATACACCAGGCGCGGTTGTTCCCGGGGAACGAGCATTTTCGACAAAAGCCCCGCTCGACGCTCGACCGGGGCACGGGAAACTCATCCCACGGAAAAGCGAAACGCATTGCTTCGTCTTCGTACGTCATCTCCACGGCCCTACCCACCAATATGCCACAAGCACACACACACACACACTCACGCTACACGTATGCGCATCACTCGTGCCGAAACGCGATCGCGAGAAACCTTGGCAGGAGGAAATTCTAAACCGTTCGCTCGCCGGCCGAGTAGCGGCGGGCTTTCAGCGGAACGGTTTGCGAGTTAATTAACTTGTTGTTCAATGGAATGTAAATTAGAAGTGGGAAAGTTCGTCCGTACGTCCGTTCCGTGCCGACGTTCAAAGCCGACGTTCCATGGGTCGTGCGCTCCCGCTTCCGCAAGGCGATTGTGGCGTTTCGGGAGATTGGGGGAGGAGATGGAGGGCAGGCAAACCAGAACCCAGAACCAGCGGCCCCATCACCTGGCGCTCGCAAGTCTTACCTGGCACAGGATTAGCTTCATTAATCAAACACACTTGGGGCTGCCCGCGTGTGTGTGTGCAGGTGCCCCGAAAAGCGGACCTGGAGCCCCAGTTGAGCGATCGAACGAAGTTGGGAATGCGTCCGGCGCGCGGGATGAGAGTTTTTAAAATGTTGCCTCATTTGGAGCATTCTTTAAGGGCTTTTTCCGCCGGAAACTATGGATGAGAGTCTCCATAGCAGACGGTATAATAAGATTATAGGTAGCAATGGTAAAAATAGTGAATTTCCTATTCAAGTTCATGTAAATGACAATATAAAAAATACTAAATAGCCGATGAAAATATACTACGTCAGATCCGTGACACGAACCGTCGGCTAACGACGCCCTCTATCGGCAAGCAGTAATACTACTCACTGTCACTCTCTAGCTCCGTATTGTGCGATTGCCGCAAAGTGGCAGGTTACGAACTTTTGACGGCGAACCTCACGCACACTATTACGAAAAACATGCAAAAAAAGGTTTGCTGCGTTCAAACGACACGAATCTTTAAGAAAAGTATTAAGAATAGACAGCCCGATGGAAAGAATTAAGATTTGAGCACACATTTTCCGAGAGGTGGCCGTGCACAGCCGTTGCACAGTGCACGCCGGCACGACGACGAGGGAGGGAAAAGTTATGCCCTCAATCACTCACGTATCGATACGTACAAACGCGCGAACACACGCGAGACTGCAGGATGTGTTTCTCCGGGCCCGTGTTCGGCTTCGGCGGAAGGACGCACCGAAAAGGATACACCAGGCGCGGTTGTTCCCGGGGAACGAGCATTTTCGACAAAAGCCCCGCTCGACGCTCGACCGGGGCACGGGAAACTCATCCCACGGAAAAGCGAAACGCATTGCTTCGTCTTCGTACGTCATCTCCACGGCCCTACCCACCAATATGCCACAAGCACACACACACACACACTCACGCTACACGTATGCGCATCACTCGTGCCGAAACGCGATCGCGAGAAACCTTGGCAGGAGGAAATTCTAAACCGTTCGCTCGCCGGCCGAGTAGCGGCGGGCTTTCAGCGGAACGGTTTGCGAGTTAATTAACTTGTTGTTCAATGGAATGTAAATTAGAAGTGGGAAAGTTCGTCCGTACGTCCGTTCCGTGCCGACGTTCAAAGCCGACGTTCCATGGGTCGTGCGCTCCCGCTTCCGCAAGGCGATTGTGGCGTTTCGGGAGATTGGGGGAGGAGATGGAGGGCAGGCAAACCAGAACCCAGAACCAGCGGCCCCATCACCTGGCGCTCGCAAGTCTTACCTGGCACAGGATTAGCTTCATTAATCAAACACACTTGGGGCTGCCCGCGTGTGTGTGTGCAGGTGCCCCGAAAAGCGGACCTGGAGCCCCAGTTGAGCGATCGAACGAAGTTGGGAATGCGTCCGGCGCGCGGGATGAGAGTTTTTAAAATGTTGCCTCATTTGGAGCATTCTTTAAGGGCTTTTTCCGCCGGAAACTATGGATGAGAGTCTCCATAGCAGACGGTATAATAAGATTATAGGTAGCAATGGTAAAAATAGTGAATTTCCTATTCAAGTTCATGTAAATGACAATATAAAAAATACTAAATAGCCGATGAAAATATACTACGTCAGATCCGTGACACGAACCGTCGGCTAACGACGCCCTCTATCGGCAAGCAGTAATACTACTCACTGTCACTCTCTAGCTCCGTATTGTGCGATTGCCGCAAAGTGGCAGGTTACGAACTTTTGACGGCGAACCTCACGCACACTATTACGAAAAACATGCAAAAAAAGGTTTGCTGCGTTCAAACGACACGAATCTTTAAGAAAAGTATTAAGAATAGACAGCCCGATGGAAAGAATTAAGATTTGAGCACACATTTTCCGAGAGGTGGCCGTGCACAGCCGTTGCACAGTGCACGCCGGCACGACGACGAGGGAGGGAAAAGTTATGCCCTCAATCACTCACGTATCGATACGTACAAACGCGCGAACACACGCGAGACTGCAGGATGTGTTTCTCCGGGCCCGTGTTCGGCTTCGGCGGAAGGACGCACCGAAAAGGATACACCAGGCGCGGTTGTTCCCGGGGAACGAGCATTTTCGACAAAAGCCCCGCTCGACGCTCGACCGGGGCACGGGAAACTCATCCCACGGAAAAGCGAAACGCATTGCTTCGTCTTCGTACGTCATCTCCACGGCCCTACCCACCAATATGCCACAAGCACACACACACACACACTCACGCTACACGTATGCGCATCACTCGTGCCGAAACGCGATCGCGAGAAACCTTGGCAGGAGGAAATTCTAAACCGTTCGCTCGCCGGCCGAGTAGCGGCGGGCTTTCAGCGGAACGGTTTGCGAGTTAATTAACTTGTTGTTCAATGGAATGTAAATTAGAAGTGGGAAAGTTCGTCCGTACGTCCGTTCCGTGCCGACGTTCAAAGCCGACGTTCCATGGGTCGTGCGCTCCCGCTTCCGCAAGGCGATTGTGGCGTTTCGGGAGATTGGGGGAGGAGATGGAGGGCAGGCAAACCAGAACCCAGAACCAGCGGCCCCATCACCTGGCGCTCGCAAGTCTTACCTGGCACAGGATTAGCTTCATTAATCAAACACACTTGGGGCTGCCCGCGTGTGTGTGTGCAGGTGCCCCGAAAAGCGGACCTGGAGCCCCAGTTGAGCGATCGAACGAAGTTGGGAATGCGTCCGGCGCGCGGGATGAGAGTTTTTAAAATGTTGCCTCATTTGGAGCATTCTTTAAGGGCTTTTTCCGCCGGAAACTATGGATGAGAGTCTCCATAGCAGACGGTATAATAAGATTATAGGTAGCAATGGTAAAAATAGTGAATTTCCTATTCAAGTTCATGTAAATGACAATATAAAAAATACTAAATAGCCGATGAAAATATACTACGTCAGATCCGTGACACGAACCGTCGGCTAACGACGCCCTCTATCGGCAAGCAGTAATACTACTCACTGTCACTCTCTAGCTCCGTATTGTGCGATTGCCGCAAAGTGGCAGGTTACGAACTTTTGACGGCGAACCTCACGCACACTATTACGAAAAACATGCAAAAAAAGGTTTGCTGCGTTCAAACGACACGAATCTTTAAGAAAAGTATTAAGAATAGACAGCCCGATGGAAAGAATTAAGATTTGAGCACACATTTTCCGAGAGGTGGCCGTGCACAGCCGTTGCACAGTGCACGCCGGCACGACGACGAGGGAGGGAAAAGTTATGCCCTCAATCACTCACGTATCGATACGTACAAACGCGCGAACACACGCGAGACTGCAGGATGTGTTTCTCCGGGCCCGTGTTCGGCTTCGGCGGAAGGACGCACCGAAAAGGATACACCAGGCGCGGTTGTTCCCGGGGAACGAGCATTTTCGACAAAAGCCCCGCTCGACGCTCGACCGGGGCACGGGAAACTCATCCCACGGAAAAGCGAAACGCATTGCTTCGTCTTCGTACGTCATCTCCACGGCCCTACCCACCAATATGCCACAAGCACACACACACACACACTCACGCTACACGTATGCGCATCACTCGTGCCGAAACGCGATCGCGAGAAACCTTGGCAGGAGGAAATTCTAAACCGTTCGCTCGCCGGCCGAGTAGCGGCGGGCTTTCAGCGGAACGGTTTGCGAGTTAATTAACTTGTTGTTCAATGGAATGTAAATTAGAAGTGGGAAAGTTCGTCCGTACGTCCGTTCCGTGCCGACGTTCAAAGCCGACGTTCCATGGGTCGTGCGCTCCCGCTTCCGCAAGGCGATTGTGGCGTTTCGGGAGATTGGGGGAGGAGATGGAGGGCAGGCAAACCAGAACCCAGAACCAGCGGCCCCATCACCTGGCGCTCGCAAGTCTTACCTGGCACAGGATTAGCTTCATTAATCAAACACACTTGGGGCTGCCCGCGTGTGTGTGTGCAGGTGCCCCGAAAAGCGGACCTGGAGCCCCAGTTGAGCGATCGAACGAAGTTGGGAATGCGTCCGGCGCGCGGGATGAGAGTTTTTAAAATGTTGCCTCATTTGGAGCATTCTTTAAGGGCTTTTTCCGCCGGAAACTATGGATGAGAGTCTCCATAGCAGACGGTATAATAAGATTATAGGTAGCAATGGTAAAAATAGTGAATTTCCTATTCAAGTTCATGTAAATGACAATATAAAAAATACTAAATAGCCGATGAAAATATACTACGTCAGATCCGTGACACGAACCGTCGGCTAACGACGCCCTCTATCGGCAAGCAGTAATACTACTCACTGTCACTCTCTAGCTCCGTATTGTGCGATTGCCGCAAAGTGGCAGGTTACGAACTTTTGACGGCGAACCTCACGCACACTATTACGAAAAACATGCAAAAAAAGGTTTGCTGCGTTCAAACGACACGAATCTTTAAGAAAAGTATTAAGAATAGACAGCCCGATGGAAAGAATTAAGATTTGAGCACACATTTTCCGAGAGGTGGCCGTGCACAGCCGTTGCACAGTGCACGCCGGCACGACGACGAGGGAGGGAAAAGTTATGCCCTCAATCACTCACGTATCGATACGTACAAACGCGCGAACACACGCGAGACTGCAGGATGTGTTTCTCCGGGCCCGTGTTCGGCTTCGGCGGAAGGACGCACCGAAAAGGATACACCAGGCGCGGTTGTTCCCGGGGAACGAGCATTTTCGACAAAAGCCCCGCTCGACGCTCGACCGGGGCACGGGAAACTCATCCCACGGAAAAGCGAAACGCATTGCTTCGTCTTCGTACGTCATCTCCACGGCCCTACCCACCAATATGCCACAAGCACACACACACACACACTCACGCTACACGTATGCGCATCACTCGTGCCGAAACGCGATCGCGAGAAACCTTGGCAGGAGGAAATTCTAAACCGTTCGCTCGCCGGCCGAGTAGCGGCGGGCTTTCAGCGGAACGGTTTGCGAGTTAATTAACTTGTTGTTCAATGGAATGTAAATTAGAAGTGGGAAAGTTCGTCCGTACGTCCGTTCCGTGCCGACGTTCAAAGCCGACGTTCCATGGGTCGTGCGCTCCCGCTTCCGCAAGGCGATTGTGGCGTTTCGGGAGATTGGGGGAGGAGATGGAGGGCAGGCAAACCAGAACCCAGAACCAGCGGCCCCATCACCTGGCGCTCGCAAGTCTTACCTGGCACAGGATTAGCTTCATTAATCAAACACACTTGGGGCTGCCCGCGTGTGTGTGTGCAGGTGCCCCGAAAAGCGGACCTGGAGCCCCAGTTGAGCGATCGAACGAAGTTGGGAATGCGTCCGGCGCGCGGGATGAGAGTTTTTAAAATGTTGCCTCATTTGGAGCATTCTTTAAGGGCTTTTTCCGCCGGAAACTATGGATGAGAGTCTCCATAGCAGACGGTATAATAAGATTATAGGTAGCAATGGTAAAAATAGTGAATTTCCTATTCAAGTTCATGTAAATGACAATATAAAAAATACTAAATAGCCGATGAAAATATACTACGTCAGATCCGTGACACGAACCGTCGGCTAACGACGCCCTCTATCGGCAAGCAGTAATACTACTCACTGTCACTCTCTAGCTCCGTATTGTGCGATTGCCGCAAAGTGGCAGGTTACGAACTTTTGACGGCGAACCTCACGCACACTATTACGAAAAACATGCAAAAAAAGGTTTGCTGCGTTCAAACGACACGAATCTTTAAGAAAAGTATTAAGAATAGACAGCCCGATGGTTGTTGCCTGTGTGATGCTGTAATATGTTGTCCCTTCTCAGAGCGATCTCACACGGGAGCGTGCTGGAAAAGACGCACGTCTCCGCGTCTCGGTGCTAACGAACGGGAATGCGCGTTCGATGGCGTCCTGACGTGGAACCAACGCTAGTACTCGCTTCCGCCGGTTTGACACGTACGCTTGTGTATGCGGAAAAACTTATACACGGTTTCGGTTGTTCTACAACTTTGCATGTTATCCTTTCGTGAGAATTTGAGACCTTTGCGGTTAGAGACAGCTATCTTCCTCACCGAAAAGACAAGCAAAGCGAAGATCTACGCCAGTTCACATAGTTTGAACTAAAACATCCTAACGATTATAATCAATTTTAAGATAAGACACAATAGTTTATTGTTTAAGAAAGATTTGAATTTAATTTTAATCATACCAAGTAAGCAATCAAGACTCATAAAAACACCACGCTACTAGGCGATTCACTCTCATAGCTCACCGATCCAAAGCGCCATCTATCGCCAAACGACAAAAGTATCTATTTTGAATTTGAATTATTTGACAGATCTTCAGCATCTTCATCGCCGCATCCATTGTAATTACGCCAACAAGCAACTCAACAAGCTTTTTGTGTGCCACATGTCACTTTCTCACAGAAAGTACTTTACAATCTTGGCGGGAAGTTTCACTTAGTGGCAGTATTGAATCTTGGCCACAAAAAATATTCCATCTTTAATAATGAGCCTTCGTTTCTCGCTTGCGGGAGAATATGTTTGAAACCACGCATTCTCGTGTCCCCCTTTTTGCGGTGCTGTAAATTGAAATTCTATGTTCTTTAATGTACACCCTCCTCGATTCCCTACGCAGGCTTCCCTTGCATGCACTCGATCCTTTCTTATCATCGCAACGAGCGAAAGAAACTCACCAGCGCTTCGC
The DNA here is from genome assembly GCA_002091845.1 of Anopheles cracens. Taxonomy (NCBI): domain Eukaryota; kingdom Metazoa; phylum Arthropoda; class Insecta; order Diptera; family Culicidae; genus Anopheles; species Anopheles cracens. The sequence continues at coordinate 51,851 of KZ072084.1, forward strand.
TTTCTCATACGCTTTCACAAAACCTAATTAGGCGCAAACTCATTTTTCAACAACGGCGTAACGCAAACGAACCGTTTTACCGTGGCGTAAAAATCCTTTTCCGCTTCCCTTTCCATGATGGTGGTCCTCCTCGCCCAGGGTTTTCGGGGAGCACACATTTTCCGAGAGGTGGCCGTGCACAGCCGTTGCACAGTGCACGCCGGCACGACGACGAGGGAGGGAAAAGTTATGCCCTCAATCACTCACGTATCGATACGTACAAACGCGCGAACACACGCGAGACTGCAGGATGTGTTTCTCCGGGCCCGTGTTCGGCTTCGGCGGAAGGACGCACCGAAAAGGATACACCAGGCGCGGTTGTTCCCGGGGAACGAGCATTTTCGACAAAAGCCCCGCTCGACGCTCGACCGGGGCACGGGAAACTCATCCCACGGAAAAGCGAAACGCATTGCTTCGTCTTCGTACGTCATCTCCACGGCCCTACCCACCAATATGCCACAAGCACACACACACACACACTCACGCTACACGTATGCGCATCACTCGTGCCGAAACGCGATCGCGAGAAACCTTGGCAGGAGGAAATTCTAAACCGTTCGCTCGCCGGCCGAGTAGCGGCGGGCTTTCAGCGGAACGGTTTGCGAGTTAATTAACTTGTTGTTCAATGGAATGTAAATTAGAAGTGGGAAAGTTCGTCCGTACGTCCGTTCCGTGCCGACGTTCAAAGCCGACGTTCCATGGGTCGTGCGCTCCCGCTTCCGCAAGGCGATTGTGGCGTTTCGGGAGATTGGGGGAGGAGATGGAGGGCAGGCAAACCAGAACCCAGAACCAGCGGCCCCATCACCTGGCGCTCGCAAGTCTTACCTGGCACAGGATTAGCTTCATTAATCAAACACACTTGGGGCTGCCCGCGTGTGTGTGTGCAGGTGCCCCGAAAAGCGGACCTGGAGCCCCAGTTGAGCGATCGAACGAAGTTGGGAATGCGTCCGGCGCGCGGGATGAGAGTTTTTAAAATGTTGCCTCATTTGGAGCATTCTTTAAGGGCTTTTTCCGCCGGAAACTATGGATGAGAGTCTCCATAGCAGACGGTATAATAAGATTATAGGTAGCAATGGTAAAAATAGTGAATTTCCTATTCAAGTTCATGTAAATGACAATATAAAAAATACTAAATAGCCGATGAAAATATACTACGTCAGATCCGTGACACGAACCGTCGGCTAACGACGCCCTCTATCGGCAAGCAGTAATACTACTCACTGTCACTCTCTAGCTCCGTATTGTGCGATTGCCGCAAAGTGGCAGGTTACGAACTTTTGACGGCGAACCTCACGCACACTATTACGAAAAACATGCAAAAAAAGGTTTGCTGCGTTCAAACGACACGAATCTTTAAGAAAAGTATTAAGAATAGACAGCCCGATGGAAAGAATTAAGATTTGAGCCTGAAAGCCTCAAATAAACAACATTCACGGCACTTGTTAAAAAGTTCGCCGCAAAATATCGTGTTATCCACCAAAACTGGATAATCTGCTCGAAAAAGATTGCTCAACTCTGCTCGACTTACCAATACATTGACGAAAAAGATTCGCGCATCGTTGATATTCGAGCAGAAATTGTACCGTGTGAACGCACCTATTACATTTTCTTTTCTTCTTCTTCAAAAAGACTCTCTTCAATAAGAGCACTTTAGATAGCAATCGGTGAAAACAGTTTCCATTACGTTCCATTTGAAGAGATAAAAAAAGTGCAAAGTAGTTATTTCCACACAGAAAACCCCCATTGATCGAACAAAACTGCTAACAATTCCAACCAGCAGGACAGTGCGAAAACCGCAAAACCTTTTGTCACATTTGCGCACATGTGTTTCCGCTGTTGTTTTTTTTTTATTTTTTGCCCCACATCTTCCCATTGCATCGCTTTTAATTGTGCCGAACACAAACGCTGAAAGCGCACATTTGATTGCAAATTAAAAGCCAGTTAAGTATGACCACCACACCACACCGCCATTTGGACTCGCATACACGGACACCAAAATGCACATTCAAAACGACAATTGACCACAAAAATGTCACACTTTTAACGGCGCCGGTTCGTTTCATTAACAAGTGTACGCGCGATGTAGGTACGAGCGATATGGGTTTTTTTTTTGTATTGTTTTGGTTTTGTTAGTTAATTTTCGTTTCCATGCGAATAATGCCGGTGAACTGACGCCGTGGTCGCGGTCAGTGTGAGCCGAGTCGGAGTGAAAATGCACAGTGGTTTGGGGCGACCACCCTCTGACGGTATGCAAGTCCGTTTGATGTGGTTTGATGTTTTTTTGGTGTTGGTGTCTTTTTTCGAACAGTTCCAGCTGCGAACAAAGTCACGTGTTGTCGCGCTTCAGAGCGAGGAAATTGACATCAATAGAATAGAACTCGTTCATATGATGATCTATCAATAAACGTACTTAGTGGCCCTCCGCTTTGGAGGAGACTTTGACAACCAGTGGAGTCGCACAATTCTCATAGAGGACGCTACCAGTAAACGATCATTGGGTAGTTGATATGGAGAGCTGCATGCTTCAGTATTTGTATTTTATGTTGAAATGTATTAACAATAACATAACAGCAAATGACTACCATAAAAATTGAAGCAAACTAAAGCCTTATTCCTTTAAATGGAGTAAGTTATAACTGAGAGACTGCTTTGCAAAGTTACATCAAGAGAATTTTCAAATACTGACATTGAAATGGGGAAATATGTTACTCTGAGCATTATTAGTAGGCAATTTTGAAAGTATAACTAAGAAAATTGCATGTCTGACACGTCGGTGCTCTATAGCACGAATGGCAGAATATTGACAAAGCGAAATTACTTCATTATCATGTGTTTCACGCCAATATTCCGCTGTTTGTACATTACTTGTTTCTGTGTTAAATATTTCCGTATAACGAAAGAAGAAAGCAAAACTCTTCACCACGAGCTGGTGCGGTACTCCATCCCATCCAACCGGTCGCATTACTGTTTTCAATGGCGTTGGAAACTCTTCCCGCCGTTGAGCCAAAAGCCACCATCGCACACAACAGCGCAGCACAGTCAAAAGCCAGGACTCCTCACGCGTCAGAAATCCGAGGCAGCATCGAGTGGCTCGGACCCGAAAAACGAACGGATTGAGCGCTCCTGAAGGGATGTCCATTAAACGATTACTGCAAGACTTCAGACTACATCAATCCCATCTCAACGGTCTGTCCATCTCAGCAGGACAAAACCCAACACTGACGTGCACGACCTGGGCAGGAACGTTAGGAAAAAAGGCAATAGGGTTAATTGCTTTCAGTTTAGGCCCGGCCCGCTCCCTGTCGCCTGTCAAGGAGCAAGTGCCCTTGTGTGCCTTCCCCCCCATCAGAACCGATTGGATGGATCCGTTTGATCTTTGCGCTAGCGCTGTTGCGTTGCGTATTGCGTCAAAAGAAAAACTTACGCCATCATCCCACAGCGACAGGCCCCGGGTTGAGAAGCTGTTGAGCCGTTTTGTTCGCTGTAATGCACCAGAAGGAAAAACATCAACGTACTAAACTAAACTGCGCCGGTGATGGGCGCCGGGGAGAGCGAGAAAAATGGAAAATCAAATTACATTCTCGTTCCAAAAAGTGCAAGCTTCGATCGTTCGGCACACGGCACAACTGAGTGCCCGAGTGCTTGTCAACCGGGCCGTCTCCCGGCCGGCCGGTCGGATCTCTTTACCACTCTTCGGTATTGACAAACATTTCAAGTTAACTGATGCATTCACATCACACCTTGTTGGACATTTGCAACCCGGCATGACGAGCAGGGAAAATCACCGCTTTTTTTTCTCCACCGGCACCTCTCCGTCGCCGGCTATCACGTTTATTTTCAGAACAGATCAACGATCTGTTTAGTTGTCACCGGATCGAGGGAGAGAAAGAGACACAAAAAAACCGGCCAACCAACAAGAAACAAAGGACAGGAAAGAAATCCGATGCAGAGTACTCGCGTAAAGGTAGACAGGAACCGCCAGCAGAAGGAGAAGGCAAAAAAAACACCAGCCCGGAACCGGTCACTTGGGCATGAAATCCCTACGAAAAGCCATATTTACCAAAGGATCTTTTGTGGCGGTTCGTATTCGGTCGTCGTCGCGCCCCGAAAGTCCCAAAGTCCGCACCGAACGTGGTCATTTTCGCTGCCCGGTGCTGCTGCTCGCCCACTCGCCCACTCGAAAATCAAATCAAGGGAACTAACTTTTAAGCAAATAAAGCAAAGCATCTGCCTTTTGCAATCCCTGGCTGGATGGGTGGAGGTGGCCGAATGAACATGTTCATATTTCTCGCACCGGTTGCTGGTTCCCGGACAATATTGCACCGCTTCCCTCTCGCACGCGTACATCCCTCGCTCGGAGCACCGGGCAGCCAACATTTGATCCTGGCGAACGGGGAAAAATCAAACAGCCACAGGACGGACGGATACGCACCGCCGGATTCGATGGTCATTCGAAACCCGGGTCCGGGAGCAAAAATGCTCGGAATGCACGCTCCACCACCAACGCCAGGATGCGACACCGGCGCACAACCGGTGCCACCGACCCGAGACGCACATACACGCGCGCGTGTGTGTCTGCGTCCGGTGAAAAATTCGAACCGGATGCGAAAATTCGAAAATTGAATACCGAACTCGCCCGCGCTCACGCACCATACGCCCCCTGTGGAGGACGATGGAAAAGAGAGTGTATCCTTTTTTTATGGCGGATTGTTTTGTTTTCCTCGTCAACATGTGGTTTTCCTTTTGGTTTGTCGCACAGTCTTCATTTTAATGGAGGCATTTTCGCAGATTGCGTGAGATGGATGAGATAGAAAGACGTCAAGCTATAAGCTTTTTGTGCTGCAGCAAGATTATGGCAAATTAAAAAGCCGATCATAGTGGACATACAAAGCAATAATATTTTATAGAAAACTGCTGAATCATAGTTAACGCAAAAAACATTCTGCTTAATGAGAATATACTTCAAATATAATAAAAATAAACCGTATAGTGGATAGAAAGATCATTCCAAACGATTACTAAGCCATAATTGATGTGGCGGTAGCGCCCTCTCGCGTAATTATATAGAACTATTTTGTCTGAAACACGTCTCGCTACGGCTATTGATTTGACATTAAACTATTGATGTTTTTTTTATGATTTTTTTGAACATGTCTCATCAGCTTTCAGCTTCGTACAGCTCTATGGGTTTATCCGTATTTTCTAGCCTGTTCCAAAGCTGACAAAGCGTTACCAACAAGGATTTTAATCATCTTCATGCTACTAGGCAAATAAAGTTTTGAAATCAAACCCTACGAAGTCAACTTTAGCGGTTGCTTTTCTTGATTTCATTTCAAACTACTAACCCATTCTGCAGGTGGCTCCCCATGTGAGCGAATCTCAATTAAGCTCCTGTTTCCAAAGTTCCAACCTTTTCCCCCCTACTGTCACCAGAACGCCTGCTGCACGATCCTTTCTTTCTGCAGTTTAGCTACATCCGCGTCCGATAGTCCCCGGTTCGTGCGTCTTGTTTTTGTTGTCCTCGAGAGCGTTGCAAACAAATTTCATCCACACTATCGCCCATCAATCGGCTCGCACAACAACGACGGACGGAACCAGGAGTCCAGCACAGGATCCACGCCGCCATTCGGCGTAAAAGAAACGCCAGGAAAAAAACGCCATATTTACCGAACGAAAATCAATCCACTATTTTGCCGGCGACCGGTGTGGTTTAACTCTCAAACAACAACATCATCGGCGGCAGTGGCTGTGAAATTCAATCCTGCCGGAACTGCCAGCAAGTAAAAGCGTGGACGATCGCTCTACGTGTGCTTCTTTTTAGGGCGGGTGGTCCGTTTTCGCCAGAACAGATCCACCCGTGGAAAGTCGGGCACGTTTTGGCCGCAGCTAGACGCGTGGCGCGAGATCTTGATTGCAAACGATTAAACAATAACAGACCCCCGCTAGCGTCTGTACAAACATTGCAATCCGTAAATTTGATTTTAAGCTTCTTGCTTCGAAATGAAAACCCTTTTTTCGCCGGAATCGATCTTACGTGCGCGCTTGGCCGTGATGTGTGAAACGCTGCAAACCACCTAGCACCTCATGATGAGGAAATATTTACGTTTCATTAGCAGTTTCGCGCAGTGATGCATGCTCCATCGTAACAATAATTGATGTTCGCGTATTTCAAACTAAATGCCATTCGTACCGCTTTCAGTTCGGGAAGTAGAACCGAACAGTGGAACAAGCAGAGTTTCCCAAAAGCACAGGTAAAATTATAAATTTGATTTCCCACCAACTCGCTTTACCGCTGCATAAAAGAAATATTCCTTTTCCTTGCAACGACACCACGAACGTTCGCCGGCGACAACGCGTTCCTCTGTATGCGCTGGCAAAAACCGAGCAAATATCGTGAATCGTGTGCTGAAATTGGTTCGTTCGGCGTTTGATTCATTTTCCCGGGGATTATTTCGACTCTCAGCGTGCTCACACACCGCGTGGTGTGTATGTGTGCCACACGGTTATTGCAGCCAATGAAGGACATATTTTAATTTCACTCAATTTAGCTACATTCGCTGCTGACTGCCACACAGGACGGGGTGGGAAAACTGTCAAAGAATCGTTCGCAACTTTCTTCGCGGCTTTTGTCGCCCTCCTAGCGCGCCGCGGTAACAAAAGGGGCACGGGGCGCACGTTTGCATTCGACGAACGTACCTTTCGCACACGAAGCAAACCTTTGCACACAAGAGAGCACAGCGAAAAGGTGCAACTTTTCCGCTGTTTCCCACTGGCAGCAGCGAGCCGCGCTGCTACTATAGCGCGATTGCTGCCAATTATTTAATTAATTTATTTAAGCAAATGATGTAAATTAATTTTAATAATGGAGAATTGCAGTAATTTGTTCGCTGGCTGGCTGCGTTTCGTGCGGGAGAGCGAAGCCGCGGCTCCTAGTGTCATTGTGCGCGAGCGACCGAGCAACGACGCTTCACGAACGGGGAACCACAAAATGGGAGCCACACTAAGGCGCCCACAGAATCGAAAGTGGTGCCCCGATGGGTTTGCGCCGCCGAAACGAGCAGAAGGAAGCACCATCCTTCAGTCAATGATGGGTGAAATTGAGAGAAATGGTTCCCCTTCGGAGTCGGTACGGTAATGGGGTAATGCAGACGTTCCCATGCTTCTTCGCCGACGGTGGTGCGATGCTGCGGTGGTGAGATTCTCAAAGACGCAAAGGATTCGCCGTCTCTGTGTATCTGTGTGAGGTCAAGCAGACCGCAAAGAAGGGTGCGACCGTAATTTGCCGAAGTAAGAACCCCGGCAGTCGCGTGGATGCTCCGAGATGAATAGGTCGTTTACTTTGAAGCGTTTCGAGCGCTACAAACTTACTTCGGGAAACGAGATTGCAGCTGGCATCTTTTGATGGATGTAAGCGAATAAAAGTGTGCTTTAATTAACTCTTTTTTAAACCACATCACTCTTTTAAGATAGTTACGTAAGATACAAAACGAAGTTCGATGAAGACTTTATACTGAAGAACAAATTGGTGAGTAAAAACTACTTGGTATCAATTTTGTACATATTTCCACTACGTTACAGCAGCGCCCTCTTTAAGTGGGCGAGAGTACTACCGTATAACAGAACGGATGTCAAATTGTCATTATCCATCATATAACTGCAACATGTTAACTTCCCCTGCTTTTATGCCATAATTATCGAGTATGTGCGTAATAAAACTTGGTAATCACTGTATACAACTGTCTGCCACCTATCTGACAGCTTGCGGCCATACGTATATCTCAAAAAGCATATCTCAAAAAGATACAAAACGAAGTTGGATCTCACGGGATATCAACAAGATCTGACAGGATGTCAGAACTTGATATGATCTCCTTGATAGTGGGTCTTTCTTGCATATCTGAAAAAGATACAAAACGATGTTGGATCTCACAGGATATCAACAAAATCTGACAGGATGTCAAAACTTGATATGATCTCCTTGATAGTGGGTCTTTCTAGCATATCTCAAAAAGATACAAAACGATGTTGGATCTCACAGGATATCAACAAGATCTGACAGGATGTCAAACTGTCGTACACACTACTTGTCGGAGCCCTTATTATTAAGGCAAAATGTTAGTTTCCCCTGTTTTTTGTGCCATAATTACCCACTTAGTATGTAATAATGAAAGTCATTTCAAGTTTCTAAGTATTGGAAATCACTATCTACAACTTCCTGTCACATCTCTGACAGGTTCCGGTCATACGTACTCAAAAAACTTGGTCTGCTCAAGTTCTGCCGAGCATTTTAAGCTTCATTACAAAACAATTAACTTACAAACTACTTCAAACTATTGCAGAATATTCATGTGCTAGTGCTTAGTATAAAGACTATTAGAATTTATTAGAATAGAATTGAATTCTAAAACTCGAATAAACGTCCAAAGAAAGAATCTTTGGAATAGATAGTGCGTCCGTAAACAAAACCACCGTACCATTCCGTGCGCTGCTTAGGCTGCTTCAAATCTCTCCCAAAAAACCCACATCTGTTCCATTTCCTATTTCGTACATATTTTATTCATTGGCCATCCATCCATCACGGCAGACGCGACGCGACGGCCACACAGATCTCGCGAGTGTCTCCTGCCGCGCCACACGTGCATCCGGGCACGTGCATTAGGACACATTGCACGGCCCGATGCACCACTGCACACCACAACGCTGTCGGTGCAGTCGACCGAACCAGGAGATGGTTTTCTGTGTGTGTGTTTTTTTTTTGCTTCTCCCGCTCATCCACCTACAATCCGCGGCTAATCGTCTCGATATCACACCACACGCAGTGTTGCCACGCGGCACACGCTCCTGACACGATCGCGGTGTGCATATTAGAGCACGTTTCCATCATTATTCATCGCGAAGCTGGGACATTGCATAACATTCGGGGCTGCGGCGCGCTGCAATGCAATGTTGCCCGGGTTGCAGCAAGCTGCAAGTTTGACGATATGCAACACCGACGAGATGGAATCCGTGTGCGGTTCTTCCTTTTTTTTGCGCTGCCGGTTCCCTTCGACCATTCGAATGGATTTCCGTTTCGCGACAGGGACGACAGGACAGAACGGCCACGACGATGATGATGAGAACGACGAAAACGAACGGACGGGCGTCCGGATGGGACCGACGGGCTGATTAGGATCGCTTGTCGCACGAGCTGGGCGGGACGATTTAGCAGGCCCAGGGCCAGGCCCTGCATGGCGCACGAGCGACGCGGCGAAATTCTATTCTGTAAGTGATGGGAAGAGATTACTTTATTCGACGTAAATAATTAATCTTTCCGCGTGAGGAAAATGTTACATATTTTATTCATTGGCCATCCATCCATCACGGCAGACGCGACGCGACGGCCACACAGATCTCGCGAGTGTCTCCTGCCGCGCCACACGTGCATCCGGGCACGTGCATTAGGACACATTGCACGGCCCGATGCACCACTGCACACCACAACGCTGTCGGTGCAGTCGACCGAACCAGGAGATGGTTTTCTGTGTGTGTGTTTTTTTTTTTGCTTCTCCCGCTCATCCACCTACAATCCGCGGCTAATCGTCTCGATATCACACCACACGCAGTGTTGCCACGCGGCACACGCTCCTGACACGATCGCGGTGTGCATATTAGAGCACGTTTCCATCATTATTCATCGCGAAGCTGGGACATTGCATAACATTCGGGGCTGCGGCGCGCTGCAATGCAATGTTGCCCGGGTTGCAGCAAGCTGCAAGTTTGACGATATGCAACACCGACGAGATGGAATCCGTGTGCGGTTCTTCCTTTTTTTTGCGCTGCCGGTTCCCTTCGACCATTCGAATGGATTTCCGTTTCGCGACAGGGACGACAGGACAGAACGGCCACGACGATGATGATGAGAACGACGAAAACGAACGGACGGGCGTCCGGATGGGACCGACGGGCTGATTAGGATCGCTTGTCGCACGAGCTGGGCGGGACGATTTAGCAGGCCCAGGGCCAGGCCCTGCATGGCGCACGAGCGACGCGGCGAAATTCTATTCTGTAAGTGATGGGAAGAGATTACTTTATTCGACGTAAATAATTAATCTTTCCGCGTGAGGAAAATGTTACATATTTTATTCATTGGCCATCCATCCATCACGGCAGACGCGACGCGACGGCCACACAGATCTCGCGAGTGTCTCCTGCCGCGCCACACGTGCATCCGGGCACGTGCATTAGGACACATTGCACGGCCCGATGCACCACTGCACACCACAACGCTGTCGGTGCAGTCGACCGAACCAGGAGATGGTTTTCTGTGTGTGTGTTTTTTTTTTTGCTTCTCCCGCTCATCCACCTACAATCCGCGGCTAATCGTCTCGATATCACACCACACGCAGTGTTGCCACGCGGCACACGCTCCTGACACGATCGCGGTGTGCATATTAGAGCACGTTTCCATCATTATTCATCGCGAAGCTGGGACATTGCATAACATTCGGGGCTGCGGCGCGCTGCAATGCAATGTTGCCCGGGTTGCAGCAAGCTGCAAGTTTGACGATATGCAACACCGACGAGATGGAATCGGAAGATGTTTTATCAAGGAAGAAGCAGAAGAAGAATAAAATTCACATCGATTAGTATACCCAACATCTTGAAACACATTCTTAAACCTTACCGTATGTCAATATGTGACGCTAGCGCTACCTTGCGGATAAACGTGATACTACAATATCCAGAAGCAGATTGGATCAAGTTACGGAAGAGGTTCCACTATAAGATTGAGAAACCGTTTGTAAGTTACTAATATTTTTGTAGATTATTGTAAAAACTTAACACTTTTTACAGAAAGTTAATTATGTTAAGTCTTAAGATCCTATGCCGTCTTAAGAATCTAGTATCATCAATCCAAATTTCGTTTCCCCTTGATATGGTAGAAAAAACACCAGGAGCTGATAGAAGACCAGCAATAATGTGGCATTTTACACTTCGTTAAACTTTCGGCATTGTCCAAACCAAACAAGAGCCGTGAGCCTGGTGATAGTAAGCACGCGGACGTCAACAAAAAGGCAACTCCTCTTCACCACAAGCAGCCAAAAGTGGCCTATCGTCGTTTGGACCAGAATAACCCCTTTAGCAGCCATCCTCCAACATCTCAAGTCTCACTCGCCATCTCTTGCCCCCCGAGAGGGGAAAAAACGAACAATCGGAAACGATTCTTAAGTGTATTGCCAAATAATTACCCTGATGACTTCGGCTGACCCACCCGGCGCACTGGCCAGGATATTCTCAAGAAGCTGCTCAAGGAGCGCCATCCAGCGAAGCACGAGCTTTCCCATCAATGGAATGACCAATTCTCCCATTGTTGCGTGTATTTTCGCGTGATACGATTACCCTCGCTGGCGAACAACAATCTTGAGCGTAATTTTTTGAACGACGGCATCCTGGGCTGTAAAAACAGCCCACTTCTCGAAACCCCGAAACCCTGCAGATAGTTGCCGACTCCAGTGAATCCACCTGCTGGCCGCCGGTTGTTGGCGAAATGTAAAATCCACGCGGGCTGAAGTAGCGACAGACAATGGCGTATCCCTTTCGGCCGGGTGGTTCTTCTGTTGGGTTTTCCGGAGCACAACAACAATCGGACCACCACCACCAGCATGCACGGAGGAAGAAAAAAGAAATAACCACTTCCGTGCTCCTTCAGCCACGGCCAGCAGGGCAAGCCAGCCAGCAGGATGAACGGTAATTTGAATTATCCCTCTTGACTTTTGTTGTTGTGCCCCCGGGTAGCTTTCACGGCCGACCGAGCATCGAGAGGCTGGAAATGGCGTGCCCCGAAACCCAGGCCTGGTTGCTACGATCGGGAAACGGATCACTTCACGCTTCCTTCGTGAAAAGTCCGTTTTCGCAAGCCTTTTTCTTCGAGTGGGCCGTCGTGGGCCTCTTGCAGAGGTGGACGAAACCGAAGCAAGGAGGTAGCCTCGTAAAGCCTCTTCATTCGTGTTCGAACTCCGCTCGGAAGCATTAACGAAATTAAACTCCCGCACCGTAGCCAGTCAGTGCGCGCATTCGCTCGCAGGTTAAAGGTCCACTGCTGGAGAGCAAATTGGACGCTATTTGACGATTTGAAGATTTGACGAGCCTCGGAGCCTCGTTAATGGTATTTCTATTCCCAGCAGCGCCGCGCCCGGGCCGTTGACCGTTGTTTGTTATCATCTTACACCCACGGCGCTTGTTGCCTTCCGGCTTCCACCAGCTTTTTCCACAACAAGCCGGCTTCACACAAGCGAAATCCTTCATAATTCGGGCCCGAAGCTTCCCCCGGTAGAAAGTGAAGCGCTTCTTGAAAACTCCTAAGAGTCACGTTACGAAAATAATCGGTTTAAGGTTGACCCGGGTTTTCGCCTTGGCCCTTTTCTTCGTACTGAAAACCCGGTGCGCCGAAATGACCAATGTCCTTGCGAAAATACGCACCAATCGCTGGGAACAACTAGTGTCCCCATTAGTATTACACAGTACACAACACGTCCTGTCCAGTTCGGGTATGTTATGTTGCCCCACAAAAGCCCTCCCGCCCCTATAACTCCGACTCACCCGCCCTACGGAGGAAAAACATTGGAAAAATAATAAACGAACACCATAACGACCCTTTAGAGCTAGAGAAGGAGCGCGCGGTGCAGTTGCAATCAGTGCATCCGGATGCAACCATGTTGCATTCGGATGGAATGCAGTAGGCTGCAGTGTGTGTGTGGGTGTGTGTAAGGAGAAATTATTGAATCTATTACACACCGACGTACCAGCAGAAGCACACGGGTTGGCCATCATCATCATCATCAGTTCCCAACGTACGTCCAGCAGCAGCAGCAGGAGGCTGTATATGTGTGTAAACAATAATGCACTGATTGATTGATTATAGATCCTAAATTATTCGCTTAAAACTTCTAACTATTTGGCCTTTTTCAAACAAAATCTATTCCAAATCCGACATCTATAACTCACGACCTTTTCCCTGCTTGGGCATTCAAATGCTTCGATAAAAGTGAAATGATCTGACGCTCAGAACAGTCAATATCTACTCCAAAAAAGAATCTCTATAGTTACTCTACAGAGTAACCCCAAATGGTGATATAATCAATCACCTTGCGTGAAGAACCGTTTAGTCAATTCGAAGAAAACTTTTCATATGATAATATTGATGATGTTTGTAAAAAGACTTGTAGTTTGCCGAAGTGTTGCTCATTAATTCTTGAAAATCGCGATCAGCTCCCAACTAACAATTATTTGCTTAACCATTTACTGCATAACCAAAGTCTATTTCTCACAAACATTCCTATATGCTATACGTAAGCATGTTTCTTCCAATCAATTACTCCTAAACCTCTCGACAGCGACAGCAAAATTCCAAATAAAAAACCCTTCATAAGGTTCATAATTCACTGCGCACAAGCAAAACACAATCATAGAGTGCTTAATTGCTGCTGATGGTTTTGTTTATCGGTTTGACGATTGTTTTTGACATGACACGGTGGGCTTATGTGCGAACGGAGAATGCTGCCGATTGCTCACCTAATCGATGGGTGCCTAAGTGTTATGGTGCGATCGTGTTTTCGTTTTGGGAGTTTTGCGTACATGAAAACATTCCCGAACAGAAGTGGCAATCAATAAGTGAATGGGTAAAGTATCTCCAAGTTCGCCGGTATACACGGGTTAAGAACCATACGTCTCCATTTCATAAAAAGAGACGTAAGTATGAAAAGGGAGCCGACTCCAAATATGCCGGGGAAGTAAAGGTAAACAGTAAGTTAGCATGACAATCGGCACACCACGCGAGCACGTGCGAGTCTAATTAGATCAGTTCCAGACAATGGTGGCCGTATACGTACATGAGCAGCATCTTAAATGTTTCTTGGAAAGAAGGAGCGCACTAGAAAGTGACAAATTCAAACTATTCATACAAGGGGTTGGAACAAGTTCTTGAAACTTCTTGAATAAACGACCCTTTAGAGCTAGAGACGACGGCAAAAAAAATCCCCTGGAAGCTTATTATAGATTTGTTCGAGAGCTCACTCGGGTTAGTTCGTTCTTCCAATCGTCCTTGGTGTTCCTCCTCCCAAAGGAGCAGCCCAGAGCTCCGATTGCGAGCACAACATGCGAATGGGAATGTGTCCTTTGCCCCGCTCGCACACATTATTGCTCAGCCAATTTTCCACTTCACACACACACATCGACGAGATAGGAAATTGTGATGCGAACGGAAAAAGGGATAATTGAAAAATTGATCCTTTATTTTTATGTTTATCTGCGTAAGGAGACGTAATAAGCATACGATTGTTGTTGCGCCGAGATGTTACTGATGGTTTTGTTTATCGGTTTGACGATTGTTTTTGACATGACACGGTGGGCTTATGTGCGAACGGAGAATGCTGCCGATATGGCGTATCCCTTTCGGCCGGGTGGTTCTTCTGTTGGGTTTTCCGGAGCACAACAACAATCGGACCACCACCACCAGCATGGACGGAGGAAGAAAAAAGAAATAACCACTTCCGTGCTCCTTCAGCCACGGCAAGCAGGGCAAGCCAGCCAGCAGGATGAACGGTAATTTGAATTATCCCTCTTGACTTTTGTTGTTGTGCCCCCGGGTAGCTTTCACGGCCGACCGAGCATCGAGAGGCTGGAAATGGCGTGCCCCGAAACCCAGGCCTGGTTGCTACGATCGGGAAACGGATCACTTCACGCTTCCTTCGTGAAAAGTCCGTTTTCGCAAGCCTTTTTCTTCGAGTGGGCCGTCGGCCTCTTGCAGCGGTGGACGAAACCGAAGCAAGGAGGTAGCCTCGTAAAGCCTCTTCATTCCTGTTCGAACTCCGCTCGGAAGCATTAACGAAATTAAACTCCCGCACCGTAGCCAGTCAGTGCGCGCATTCGCTCGCAGGTTAAAGGTCCACTGCTGGAGAGCAAATTGGACGTTATTTGACGATTTGAAGATTTGACGAGCCTCGGAGCCTCGTTAATGGTATTTCTATTCCCAGCAGCGCCGCGCCCGGGCCGTTGACCGTTGTTTGTTATCATCTTACACCCACGGCGCTTGTTGCCTTCCGGCTTCCACCAGCTTTTTCCACAACAAGCCGGCTTCACACAAGCGAAATCCTTCATAATTCGGGCCCGAAGCTTCCCCCGGTAGAAAGTGAAGCGCTTCTTGAAAACTCCTAAGAGTCACGTTACGAAAATAATCGGTTTAAGGTTGACCCGGGTTTTCGCCTTGGCCCTTTTCTTCGTACTGAAAACCCGGTGCGCCGAAATGACCAATGTCCTTGCGAAAATACGCACCAATCGCTGGGAACAACTAGTGTCCCCATTAGTATTACACAGCACACAACACGTCCTGTCCAGTTCGGGTATGTTATGTTGCCCCACAAAAGCCCTCCCGCCCCTATAACTCCTACTCACCCGACCGGCGGAGGAAAAACATTGGAAAAATAATAAACGAACACCATAACGACCCTTTAGAGCTAGAGACGACGGCAAAAAAAATCCCCTGGAAGCTTATTATAGATTTGTTCGAGAGCTCACTCGGGTTAGTTCGTTCTTCCAATCGTCCTTGGTGTTCCTCCTCCCAAAGGAGCAGCCCAGAGCTCCGATTGCGAGCACAACATGCGAATGGGAATGTGTCCTTTGCCCCGCTCGCACACATTATTGCTCAGCCAATTTTCCACTTCACACACACACATCGACGAGATAGGAAATTGTGATGCGAACGGAAAAAGGGATAATTGAAAAATTGATCCTTTATTTTTATGTTTATCTGCGTAAGGAGACGTAATAAGCATACGATTGTTGTTGCGCCGAGATGTTGGGTCCTACATTATTCGCTTAAAACTTCTAACTATTTGACCTTTTTCGAACAAAATCTATTCCAAAACCGACATCTGTAACTCACGACCTTTTCCCTGCTTGGGCATTCAAATGCTTCGATAAAAGTGAAATGATCTGACGCTCAGAACAGTCAAAATCTACTCCAAAAAAGAGTCTCTACAGTTACTCTACAGATAAGTTTTCATGAATTCTTGAAAATCGCGATCAACTCCCAACTAACAATTATTTGCTTAACCATTTACTGCATATCCAAAGTCTATTTCTCACAAACATTCCTATATGCTATACGTAAGCATGTTTCTTCCAATCAATTGCTCCTAAACCTCTCGACAGTGACAGCTAAATTCCAAATAAAAAACCCTTCATAAGGTTCATAATTCACTGCGCACAAGCAAAACACAATCATAGAGTGCTTAATTGCTGATGAATAAATAAAGCACAAATCTTGTACGCCAGCGTGGTTAGGTAGCTGCCGTACAGACGGGGGTTCATTTCAGTCCCGAGCCGACAGACAGCTGGGCACCCTTCAAGCGTAGATAAACATACGCTCCCAGGAGCCTCGAAGCAAACATCTTCAATCGACTTTACGCTCAATCGCAAACATGACGTGGTACGCAATTATCAGGCCGATTCGTGCGGAAGTTGATCAAATCAGGCTGCTCTAATAAAGAACACTTACCCGGCACCCACAGCCCGGCTGGGTCACGCCGGGTATCATTACTGGAGCGCGCGGTGCAGTTGCAATCAGTGCATCCGGATGCAACCATGTTGCATTCGGATGGAATGCAGTAG
>KZ072084.1:69394-80289 GCA_002091845.1 Anopheles cracens
TGCATGTATG
The DNA here is from genome assembly GCA_002091845.1 of Anopheles cracens. Classification (NCBI taxonomy): domain Eukaryota; kingdom Metazoa; phylum Arthropoda; class Insecta; order Diptera; family Culicidae; genus Anopheles; species Anopheles cracens. The sequence continues at coordinate 69,405 of KZ072084.1, forward strand.
CATGGGGCACGACTCAATCCTTTCACCGGAGCCTTCGATTAGGCCCGAGCGTTTCGGGTTGGAGCCGCCGGGAGCGGCTGTTACGTAATGGTAAAGTTTTACGACGAATGAAATTAGTTCGGCCGGGCCGGGCCAGCGCTGATTGACGGTTAACTATGATGGATTTGATGCCGGATATTGGCCCGGGCCTAGCTTTCTACCTGTGTTTCCATGCTGCCTGATGATGATGCCGATGATGGGATGGTGTGAAATTTGGTTCCCGGTGCAGCAGAAGAGAGAAGAAAAAAAAACACCACAACGGGGCAAACAGCGAAACACTTTCCCGATGCCGGCGGGAGTGATTCGTCAGGCGTGATTTTAGGACATCGATTTGTTTATTAACGGCACGTTTTAGTTTAGCGACGCGTGTTTCCATGTAACCCGAGGTTGGAGAGCGAAATGGAAAATGCACAAATGATACAATTTATCGGAATGTTTTATAGAGAAAATGAAGTTTTCGATAAATTATTTTAAAAAAACTACGAAAAAATTTGAGAAAACTATTAAAATTATTTAAAAATTAATCAAATGCCTAACATATCGATTAAAAAATCTAAAAAATCGTATGAAAAAACATAAAATAAAACATAACAATGATGAAACACTATATAACACGAAATGCATATAGCCGTGTGGAGAATGAAATCTGAAAATCTAGAAAAAATAGTAAAAAAAAAACAAATTGTACAAAAAAGCGAAAAGGCTATGTTAGAGAGAATTAAATTTTCGAAAAATTTAACAAAATGGAAAAAATAAGTAGCAAATGTTTAAATTATTCAAAATAATCAAATGTATAAAACATAAAAAAAAACTTGAACAAAAATAAAAAACATAAAAATGATGAAAAAACATATGAAACCCTGTATAACATTACATATTTATAAAGCATTGCTGAACTACCTCATAAGAGAGCCTTTGCTTGCCTTAGCACATGCAGATAGTAGAGCCTAACGAGGTGAACAAACTAAAAACCATCTATACCATCTATAAACCATAATAGATATAACATTTATTAGCCCATTGAAAGAATAATATCGGAGAGAATAAAAAACGCATGTGTAGACTGCTTGCACTGAAAAACTCTCACGCGTGTGATTATAATTGAAGCAATAAAAAAATTCCACGAAAAAAAAACATGAATATGGCACTACGCCTACGGTTCATGTTGCTCATTTACATTCTCCCCTGCTCAATGCCTCCCAATGGTCTAGTTTTCTACACTCGAAGTGTGCAAATACAAACGACACACAGACGATGTGACGAATGAAAGAAAAAAAACAAAGATTGTTGACCAAAAATTTCATACATTAGTACGGAAAGAAATAATACTTTCCGTATGATATTTTTAGTCCACTATCTTTTTCTTTTCACTCTTCACACCACCTAGCTATCATACACGCTGAATACGTTCATACGCTCTAGTTACGTACTTCTCCCTAGCTTCTAGACTGAGCTTGTAAAGTCATGTGCCGCGATTGTGATATCAACTGAGAACGTTGCATTGAATGTGATACCTTTGGAATATCAACTGACGCAGTTGCCATATCATGTGCTGCGTTTGTGATAAATGTTGCTATTCTTGCCTTATTATCTGAAAAACCCTGTAATGATTGTGGAAACCCAGAATCTCAACAATAACAGCCATATAGTCATAGTGTAATGTCTAAATTCATTAGATTCTTTTGAATTATTCTTCAAACTGTATTAAACGTATCGAATTACGGCCACTTGGACGACCCCACGAGACGCCCTCAAGTTTGGTAGGTAATTATTACTGGTTTTCAGCACAAATCCTGCCCACCCGTAGGTCCCTTGTCCACGGCTAATCACACTCCCACCAACGGCGTACTTTAATTTCTCCGGACGCAGCGCTAAAGTCACAGGTAGCACACTGCGACTGCTTAAAACTTGTTCACCTTACACGCGTACTAGTGGTAAGTCCTTCGGGTCAGACGACGCGAGCGGGAGCCGTCCTCGATCAGCTGAGATTCTCATTAAAATGCTTATCGCTGTTAATTACAAAAGTTTCCTGCCCGTTCCGAGCACCGCGGCCGGCCACCGCCGAAGCTAGAAACAGCATAAGCTGCTTATTTTTCATAAATCCAACCCCCCCAACGCCCACCAGGCTCACCAGGACGCGCTCAAAATTAATGTGCGACGAATCCGTCCCGCACAGAACAGCAATCAGCTGCCAGTGGCAGTCTGCCGCGGAATGTTTTCTCCGCATGGTCCACCCAACAACCTGCCTGCCTGTATCTAGGATGCGGCAAACAACAACAAAAAACAAAAAAAAACACAATATTCAACATTCTGTAACAACGGTGACGAATTTGCAGTTTGCAACAACAACAAAAAGCATACCCACACACAGGAGAAACCGTACTAAATAATCCGCGAGAAGCGAAAAGCGCCTGGTAGAAGTAATTCGTCCCGAAGCACACAGCACACATTTAGCGTCACGATATAAATTCCGCAGCACCGAAATATCAAGCTCCTTCTCCGGCTCTGCCCGTGCACTACCACCGCCACATCAACCCGACTCTCCTAACTAATTTAATTTAATTTAATTATAATAGAACAATTAAAATCATAAATCACTGTCATCATCTTTGTTTTAAAACACAGCCAGCATGCAAAACATGCTCCCGTTCCGTTGCGGCGCACGGTGGTCCTGTCACATCAAGTTTCCCGCACCCCCGGCGCAGAACGGGTGAAGCCTGTGCCGCGGAAGCCCAAGCCCGAACTCGTGTAATGGGAGACCGGTCGCCCGGTTCGGAGAACAATGGTCGATGACCGGGCTTCCGGTGACACAGAGGAGCTTACGGGCGGGCGATATAAAAATGCACTCACCAATACCATCTTGGCGCACGGTAGGGACGGGTCCTTGGACTCGGTCACCGGGCCTATCAAGTGAGGGCCCCCGGACTCGTCCCACGGCAGCGACTCATGTTCGCGTGAATTTCGCGCTGATGGGTAGAAAGATGAGTCCTTCACCGCCACCAACGATCCCTTGCCGCGGTCTGCGGAGCGCGGAAAACCACAGCACACCGGAGATGCCTTTGCCCAACCGACCGAACGGCGCGCGGGCGACAACGACGACCGAGGTTCCAATTTCTGCACGCTGCCATTGTGAGATGCGTCTTGGCTAATGAACGTCCAACGCTCGCACCGGAACCGCACCGACCGAACCGAACCGAAATTGGAAGTCCGGGCATGCTGTGGCAGCTTCTGCCTGTTCGTTGCGGTTACGGGGTTCTCCGTGCCTCGGTGCATCATGTTTCTCGGTAAATGAAGCTGGGCCGGTTGCTTAAAGAGAGGGAAGTTTGCCAGTGTTAATCTCTTTTTTTCTACCGTACTCTGCTAAAATAATCTCAACACAGCCTTGCAGGCGAGCAGCGAATAATGCAGTAATAGCGTGATTTGTCGTACGGATTGCATACCCGCTCGGCGGAATAAACACGTTTGCGCCTGAAAGTATGCACCATGTCTTTTGAAGGACAGTATTATTTAATGTTTTCTTCAATCAATACTTTCCAAAGTATTTGGATACAAACTTACAGAGATAATTTCAATATCATAAGTCATTAAAAGATGCTATTATACGCAAAAGGGTTTAAACACAACTGGTCAACTAAGAAACTCAAACTCTGATCTTTAGTAGCATTAGAAGTAGATGTAAAACCGACAATAATAGTTTATTTGCCTAGATGCGACGTAGTTAAATTCACAAATTAAGCTCACTCATTAAGTCATAAGCGAATCAATATTTGTCAGGGATTCTGATGTGGATCCTATGGTTACAATCCGAACAAAGATAGTATACGTTCCAGTTGATCTATTCCTTATAAAATATGAAATATGCATCTGAGAAACATTAAACTGTTAAACTGGCAAATAAGTACTCAATTTAAGTCTATTAACCATTTTCTATTAGTCAATTTCATTATTCAAATGCTTTATTGCTGCCTTATTAAAGCTTTTTGTTGCCCAGTCTTCATGAAACCTGTCAGATGGGCAATCTGGAGCAAGTTATCTGCTTTATAATGCATATCTTTGCCGTTTTCAGACACCTCCAAATCCTTAAAAATTGGTTTATGTATTTGTTTTTGAACAGATTGCATCGGTGACATCATCACTTCCCGTGAGGAGAAACTTTACTATCATAGATTTACTATCTGACCATCGCTTCCAGTAACCTCAAACAAGCCCGACAAAAGGTAGATCAGCACTTGAACGTTTTGACATCAAAGACAAAGAGCACCAAATGCGCCCCATCAAAGCATTTCAATCGCCTGGAAAAGATTTGACGGTGGATGTAATTACCATCCTTTTTTTTTCATAAAATCGAAAACAATTATAGCTGTACTATTCGTTCAAAGAAACGAAACAAAAAAAAACGACTGGTCGAAACATTCAATTCCACCACACAATAAAACGCCCCAATAAGCGCGCACAATGAATCAACCTTGCGCGGTGCGACTTTGAAAGCTGATTAAATAAATTAATGAGAAGCCGATGAAAGCCCCCGGTACAGCCGCGCGTACGGACGTGTCGAGTGCAGTAGTGCCAAGGCAGCCGACACAGCACAATGTTCCATCACGGCTGGTGACGACAGCGGACGCGGAGGAAGGGTCTCATAAAAATTATTAAAAAAAAACTTCCACACGCCCAATCACTTATGCCTTGTTCCAAAACGCTTCCGCTAGCGTTCCCTGGGTGGCTGGGCGGGCGCTCGCATTTAACGGCACAATCGGCACACGGAACATTCCTCGCCGAGGAACGATTGGCATAAAAATGGCACTGAAATGACGTGGGCATATTATATTGCGAATAATTGCCCCCTATTGGAAAATGTATTTATGCGCTCCCACTGGAGCAACCGGTTCCGTCCGTCCCCAGCCACCGACACAGGAAGCCTCGCGCGGCCGAATACCGGTTTCCCAGCATTCGCCACCTATCGGGTCAGGTGAGGGGCCGGCAATGTGCGCATTCATTTTTAATTAATTTTAATTTCAATAATTTATCGTAATTAAATTAAATTTCACATGTTTATGAGAATTTAATATTTCGCCGCCGCCGCCGCTGCCGCTGGTGTTGGCATATCCGGTTCACGGATGGATCGTTTCCGCTCGCCCACCGTCGGTATGCGACGCCAATTTGGTCCGTTTTGCCCCTTTTGCATGCGTTTTGGCTCGGGGTGTGCCTTTGTGTGCGTGTGTGTGCGTGTGTCCAGCGGTTTAAAACCGAAAATAACTCCCCCCGGATCTCACGTTTTCGTCGGACGCGCGGGCAATTATTGCCGCGACCGGACCGGAAGGATTTCGTTCGGTATCCCTAGGGATACCGAGTAGCGCGATGAGTATTGTGTGCGAGGGTATAATGATTTCATTTATCTCACGGAAACGTACACCCAATTGTGAGTCTTCTTTACGGAATCATTATTAAAGGCGCCTCTGTACAGGTAAACGCCGAATTCCGAATGCAGCTTAATGTATGCAGGCAGGAACGTTTGGTCAGGTTACGCTAGGCGGAGCGTTGGGGCTCATTTTTTACCTTCAGAAGGATGGTCCTGAAATAGACAATTTTTTCAAGTAATTAGTAGTTTACACTATTTTATGGACGGTTTTTATAAAATTTAGCGATTATGTCGAAAAAACTGATTTGATATTGTGTTGTTTACCTCTCAATCAATTTGTGATAGCCTACTATGTTTGGATTATAGATGGCTATCAACTGTTATACAACTGTTATACTGTAGGCAGGACTTGCATACTTTTGATATAAAACACGGGAGTGAGAAACGTTCGGTTTGAAAACTACGAGTGTAACAATTGACGACCAGGACGGGATCTCCAAAGACGGATATTCTCTGGATGCGCGTTTCACGTTCTGGCTCCGAGAAAGCTTGTTTCGAATAAAAATCCTTCAACTAATAGCAACCATCGTCGATTTCGGGGCCAAATTACACCTCACCGTTCTCATATCTTTGAGGAGCATTCGTTGAACGTTAGTGCCAAAATGATAATTTCCCAAAAATAAAATCAATTAAAAGAAAACACGAGGCCTGTTGATGCCGCTGCCATAAACCTTAAGGCCATGTTCGAATAATGAGACGCGTTCCCAATTATTCAAACCGGGATACGCCATTAAATTGGCCCGGAGGCACCGTTAACGCAACGAACTTCAAGCAACCGGTAGTGGTGCAAAAGTGCATCTTTGTATGCACCTTCCGCCTCGTAAAACTGGCCAAGATATGGGTTCACTGTGTTTTGCCGCGGATTTCGGACACCGGCGCGTGGGCACCACTTGCTCCACAGCTATTCATTCTAGCGTCAAATTGAGTGAAGTTGTCCGAACGGTGCCGGGAAGCCGGTCTCACGCCACTTGTCAGCGGATCAATTTTCCACCTCGCTTGGCAACACCCTCTCTCTCTCTCTATTTCTCTCTCGCTCGCTCGAGTGGTCGTACAATTAAAATGTTATTACGCCAAAAGGCTTGCCCCGCGCCGGCCCGGGAAAATCTTTGCGATCGAACCGTGGCAATCGCGCACGTAAGCCATCCGTGTACAAAGTTTTCTATTCTTTCGCGGCTCCGGTCGCGGCCAGGTGGAACAGTTCGTTGGAGGCATCAGCAAAACGACCGATAGCGCCGTCTCGATGAAGGTTGGGTTAATAATTTATTAACTCGCGAACTTAGCCCACACCGGGAAGGGGAAGAATTTTTCGGTATAACATTTTTCGGTTTTGCAACCACTTGCACGTTACCACAGCGCCGGAACCGAGCCGGAAGATTGCAAGTAAAGTCAGAGAAAAAACGTGAATTGCGAGGTGAGTTTTTCAACCTCCACCCTGCGCCGCACAAACACTCCAGCGGAGCGTTCATCAATAATTAATTTTCGGCTCATTAATAAACATTTAACTCTTCTTGTTTTCAAACCGGAGGTAGGCAAACTTTACGCGACTTTTGAGCGGCGGCCGCCGCCGTGCAGAAGTTTCGCAGACCTTAACCTCGCCGGCGCGCAAACTTCGTCACGCGGTACGGTACAGGTGATCGCTGATAAATGCTTCCAACACACGCGCGTGCCAATGTCGAACACGTCAGACGGTCGGTGTTTTGATGGGGGCAGAGGAGGTCAGATGGGCGCAAGGCGATGGGCGAAATTATAAATTTTCCTGTCCACAAGTTAAATTTTAACGGTCCGGAACGTACCGGGGTTCCATGCTGCCGCGCGCGTTGTGGGAGAAACGATTTGATAAGCGGAAAAAAACTGCGTTCTTTTAATTTATTCTAAACCAAAAAAAAAAAGCGCGCGCGAAACATTTCTAATCCATAGATCTTCATTAGGCGCCCCTAGAGACCCCTCATATCGGTGTCTACAAAGCGTGAAAACATTGTAATAGCTGGCGGGTTCCGTTAGCTGTAAGATGTTTTATGAAACATCTCACACTTCACACATGTGAGGTTGATGGATGATTAAATGTGGTGTACTTTTCGTAAATCTTAATTAGCGCTCCGCAAACGGAATGCTGGGGGGCAGTACTATTCATATGAATGTTATTTGAAGATTCACAAATCTCTCAACTTGGGACTTAGGCCTCAAATGTGTTCATCCTCCATGAGATTCAAAGTGATTTAAATATAAAATATTAGAGTTTAACACGTTTCAGTTTGTAATAAATTATGTAGAAATGACAAACTACGAGGAGTTTGATCCGAAAACATCTAAATTCAATGTTTACTTCCACTTGATCTGCACCAAGAGCTGCTTGTTCAGGATTCCGAAATTTTCTGCCAGATGGCGCTCACACGCGCTCTAATACTTATAGGTATAGTATGTTGAAAATCTCCAGAACAACATTTTTTACACAATTTTTCATCAAAAATCCAGAATCTCGAAAGAATCTCTTAGCATCAAGCTCTACTCAGTGATGTTGTTTCCAGAGGCTAATTTGAATGTCCATACAGACCGCTTCGATTCGGATGACAACCGTTCCATGCGTCATCTTACCCGTTTTCATCTCGAAATGCATCCTTCATCGATGCTCCAGTGCCGCCTCCAGTAATGCACTCGAGCCATCCATCACTATCATCACTTCTGGAGTGTTGGAAGATTGCTCAGAGGTACCAACGAACGTTGGTTCGAGCGAACCGTGAACGCTTCGTACGCAACGCAAAAAGAAGCCGTCCCTCTGTCACCGGTATGGTCGAAATAGAGGCTTGCAAAAAAAAACCGAACTAACAACGCTTTATCTCCGGCGTACTCGATGAAGTTTCGAAGTTTATCATATCCCCAGCGTCCGTCTCACATTCGCTCGCCGTCGGAGCACACACCGTGTACAAACCGGTGCGCCCGGTGGAACACGTTGCCCCGGGGGCTAGTTCTACTACTGCTACCCCCTGCCCATTGTTTCGGTCTCTCCGTAAAGGGATCCGTCCGCGTCGCCCGTCCAACAACACTTTTAACAGGACAATGTCCACAGTTTGTAGCTACTCAGGAAATTTCTTGGACGTGGACCGTACCATACGACGAACGCACCGGCATATCTGGAGGCTATTAAAACGGACATATTTTTTGTCCTCTCACGCGCACTTCCCGGGTCCGTTCCACCGGGACCTTCCACCCAAAAAGCGGGACCGGCGACCAGAACGCTCCGGGGCGGCTTCCAAGGATACGACGGTGAACTGACCGTTGCTGTGGCGTCCAGCCTGACACATACTCCAGGAGGAGGGAGGACTACAGCACGAACCACGGCTTATTATGATGTGTTTTCGAACGCCCACACCGATAAGCTTGCACGGAGTTCGGTTTTCGGTCGTGTGTTGTTAGAGGGCCGTTTTTTTGTGGGAAAATGAATTCACGTTCCTTGGACGAGGCACCTCTTTACCTGGGATTTCGATCTCACCAGTGCCGGTAGATTTTCTCCGTTTTCAGAAGATTTCCCGTCCGATGGGATGCGATTGTTTCGAGTAAATTAAAAGAAAACAATACTGCATACCGGGTTGCTGCCACGTTTGCCCGTCCGTGCTGGAACTTCTGAAACAAGCTGAGTTTTTTTGTCGAACACGGAACCCTGTGCTCACGCACGAACTGTGCTCACACTAGCACTGCTTTCTCAGAGGACCTGAAACAGGACAGAACGCTCAATTAGATTCATTTTTACCGTAACATTAGTAACGACTCCAACTCATCCTCTGAAGAAAGCCTTCGTTATACCACTCACAAATGCCGGGATTAATTAAAACCGGATATAAATTACACCAGCCACACCTCTTAATGCAATTAACAAACCCACGCCCGTACGACATATGACCATTTAGGGACCCTTTTTTAACAAATTCTTCGTAATTTATCACAATCCGTTTCGATGCGGACGCTTCGCCTGAGTGTATGAGTGTTCCAGACCATCATTCGAATAATTAATGGTTTTTAATAAACTAATTAGATGCGTGCATAGGTTTGGCGTTCACCTTGCCCTTGTTTTTATTTGCCAGAATTCATAACCGGCACCCGGCGCCGGACCGGAAGCCGGAATAATTCAATTCGCTACCGTTGCGATCCGTTGGGCCGGGACACTTGCGCACTCTCCCACATGCATACGGTACGGTCAAGGTATGCAACCCGGGAAACGATGGAGGACCCTTTTGTCCGAACGTTTTTTTTTCTTCCCTCTCCCCCTTTGAAAGATAACCTTCCTACCGAAAGCAACCCTTTCCGCATATTTTTTCCCCACCGCCCGGGAAAGTGTGTTATTGTTATTTTTGGTTTCGCAAAATATTTTATAATATCCCCCAATCCCCGGCCAAAAAACCCCTTTCTCGAACCGGCGTCCGGCGTCCTTTTCTGCGGCAACCAAAAATATCTGACCGCTTCCGTCCGGGGTTGCGTACGGTGTAAGGTGTAATTTTTTGGGCAGACGACGGACGTCGTCACACGAGCATCCTTTCCAGGGACCGGATGATCCATTGCGGAGTGGCGTTCCTGTCCCGCGCTCATCTGTACGATGAGGCATGATGGGGCATTCTTGGCATTCGCCAGTGGCCGAGCATCTTTGATCTGTCCGTCAGCACGGGAAGCTCGGGTGTTTAGAGTGTTCACCTCCACCGATAGGCCCAATGTGAACGGAAATTCCAACAATCCGGTCCGGCCATTCCGGGGCCGGATGGGGGAGGCAAATAGAAACAGTTCGGTTCCCCTAATACGCCGAAGGATCCATCTGGCACACACGAAAAAAGCGAACCAACCGGTCAGCAGTATCGAAGGATGTAGCCAATTTCCTGAAGGACTTCTTTCTCGATTTTTATCTACCGGCCGGTTTGCTTGTGCCGGCCTTCGACCTAAGAAAATATTAGTTTTCGATTAGAAAATTCAAATGAGCCGTCTTCGGACGGCCTGTGAGAACGCCAGCCGATGTCCGTATAGAGGGCGTCCGGTGTACCTACATGGTTTGCGGGCGGAAAAGAATCCAGCGATACGTGGCGCACAACAAAGCAGGCCTTGGAAGGAAAAATACGCATACGGCGCCCGGTAGCACCCGGTTGGAGCCCGGGAATTGGAAAACAGGTTCGCATCAAAAGGTAATTAGCACCTGAACGCAATCAAACTATCATTTACCGGTGGAAGACCCTTTGCCAGGGTGATGCAACACGCATGAGAAAGCAGCTACTGTGCACCAATCGAAACCGAACAGAATCACGAACACCGAACGTGTGTGTGTGCATGTAGGGTTGGGAGGTGAATCATAAATTATTCAAAAGTAGCACCACTTGCACCGTTTGGTCCCCGAGCTCCGAGGGTTCATCCCGGTGCGTCGAAATACGAAATTTGTGGCCAAAATCCTTTCCACTA
>KZ072084.1:114009-125854 GCA_002091845.1 Anopheles cracens
ACGTAAACCGCCGGGGGGAGGTAAAGTCTGCAAATTACACCACAATCATGACGCACATCGGGCTGATAATGGTGATGAGCCGTGAGCGTGGAACGTTTTGTGGCACAACCGTTAAGCGACTGTTGCGCCGTATCGATACTGCTCATCCTGGCTCTAGGGTGTGCCAGTCTGCAACTAATTAAGTTGCCTCAATATTCAGAACAACACAGCACACAGAAGAAATAAGAAATACATATACACACACTCAACTCGTAAGCGTTCTGAAATGGAGTTGAATGTTGAGCATAGTTACGATGATGGGAATGACTTGAACAATTTTTGCTATCGATTTTTATTTTGGAAAGCGCAATAGGGTACTGTTGGCGGCTGTTGCTCCAGTAACCTCAGGCCTCTGGGAGATGGTGTACTAGGAGCTCATACTAGCTGCGTTACAAGTTATACACAGTTATACACAAGTTATATCATTTTCTTCCTATGGTGAGAAGTTTGAAAAGTTTCTAACTCTAATATAAAAAGTGGAAAGGACATTATTGCGCTTGCAGTGTATTTGTATGAGTATTAAATTTTTGATGTTTGACGAGTACTTGGTTAACTGCTATCTACTATGCTTATAATATATATAATATCTTTTCAACAATCCATTTATTGAATACTTTTACTACAAAGTAAAAAACAATTATACATACATAAAAAAATAAATTGGCAAAGAACACAAGTCTAATAATTTTTACATCAAACGTGGTATCATGTCTGTTAAGGTATTACTTTCAAATACTTAATATTGATATATTGGCTCACATATAATCAACATAATAAATAGAAGGTATCATGTCTGTTAAGGTATTACTTTCAAATACTTAATATTGATATATTGGCTCACATATAATCAACATAATAAATAGATCGTAATTTACACGTTGAGCATAGAAAGATAATGCATGAACTGTAGTGCCCTCTCTCTCTCTCTACACGTAATAAAACCCTTACTACCCTTCTTGCTCCTGCTGCTACCAGTAAAGAAAGGCGAAAGCATATTCGGGGCTTTGCAATCGAAGCCCGATTTTAAAATATGCACACCCATTCTCCATTGAGTCCGGCACCTGCTGCAAGATTCGATGGTGTAGCCACCACAAATTGGTATAAATTATGGTACTCTCGCAGGCTTTTTTTACGCTGTTGTTTTCCGTGGCTGCCCAAAAGAGTTGGGCTACCCTCCGCACACACGCAAGACGGCGAAGCCGTGGCGTTTGGAACGCCCCACACATTCCACGCTGGCCTTTTTTTCGTGGCGCTGCCGAACAAAAGTGTCTAGCGAATAAATACTGTGTAATAAAATGCAACCCATTTAAAATATGTTCCCAGCGTATGCTCGGAACCGCCTTCGGCGCCCCCTTTTTCGTGGGGATGGGCGCGAATTTTTTCCCCGGCTTTCACTCTTCAATTCGATGAAAATTTATGCTTTCCCGAGCTTAGAAACGGAATTCTTGGCGAATTCGAGCTCTCGTTCCCAGACGCTACAGCTCGGTTTCGGTGGCTTTTTGAGTGCCGGAGGAAAGTGTTGCCTCGTGCTTTCGGGTGGTAGGCGTGTGAGGAATGAAAATTGGTTCCTCCTCGTGGTGCTACTTTTGAATAATTTATGATTCACCTCCCAACCCTACATGCACACACACACGTTCGGTGTTCGTGATTCTGTTCGGTTTCGATTGGTGCACAGTAGCTGCTTTCTCATGCGTGTTGCATCACCCTGGCAAAGGGTCTTCCACCGGTAAATGATAGTTTGATTGCGTTCAGGTGCTAATTACCTTTTGATGCGAACCTGTTTTCCAATTCCCGGGCTCCAACCGGGTGCTACCGGGCGCCGTATGCGTATTTTTCCTTCCAAGGCCTGCTTTGTTGTGCGCCACGTATCGCTGGATTCTTTTCCGCCCGCAAACCATGTAGGTACACCGGACGCCCTCTATACGGACATCGGCTGGCGTTCTCACAGGCCGTCCGAAGACGGCTCATTTGAATTTTCTAATCGAAAACTAATATTTTCTTAGGTCGAAGGCCGGCACAAGCAAACCGGCCGGTAGATAAAAATCGAGAAAGAAGTCCTTCAGGAAATTGGCTACATCCTTCGATACTGCTGACCGGTTGGTTCGCTTTTTTCGTGTGTGCCAGATGGATCCTTCGGCGTATTAGGGGAACCGAACTGTTTCTATTTGCCTCCCCCATCCGGCCCCGGAATGGCCGGACCGGATTGTTGGAATTTCCGTTCACATTGGGCCTATCGGTGGAGGTGAACACTCTAAACACCCGAGCTTCCCGTGCTGACGGACAGATCAAAGATGCTCGGCCACTGGCGAATGCCAAGAATGCCCCATCATGCCTCATCGTACAGATGAGCGCGGGACAGGAACGCCACTCCGCAATGGATCATCCGGTCCCTGGAAAGGATGCTCGTGTGACGACGTCCGTCGTCTGCCCAAAAAATTACACCTTACACCGTACGCAACCCCGGACGGAAGCGGTCAGATATTTTTGGTTGCCGCAGAAAAGGACGCCGGACGCCGGTTCGAGAAAGGGGTTTTTTGGCCGGGGATTGGGGGATATTATAAAATATTTTGCGAAACCAAAAATAACAATAACACACTTTCCCGGGCGGTGGGGAAAAAATATGCGGAAAGGGTTGCTTTCGGTAGGAAGGTTATCTTTCAAAGGGGGAGAGGGAAGAAAAAAAAACGTTCGGACAAAAGGGTCCTCCATCGTTTCCCGGGTTGCATACCTTGACCGTACCGTATGCATGTGGGAGAGTGCGCAAGTGTCCCGGCCCAACGGATCGCAACGGTAGCGAATTGAATTATTCCGGCTTCCGGTCCGGCGCCGGGTGCCGGTTATGAATTCTGGCAAATAAAAACAAGGGCAAGGTGAACGCCAAACCTATGCACGCATCTAATTAGTTTATTAAAACCCATTAATTATTCGAATGACGGTCTGGAACACTCAGACACTCAGGCGCAGCGTCCGCATCGAAACGGATTGTGATAAATTACGAAGAATTTGTTAAAAAAGGGTCCCTAAATGGTCATATGTCGTACGGGCGTGGGTTTGTTAATTGCATTAAGAGGTGTGGCTGGTGTAATTTATATCCGGTTTTAATTAATCCCGGCATTTGTGAGTGGTATAACGAAGGCTTTCTTCAGAGGATGAGTTGGAGTCGTTACTAATGTTACGGTAAAAATGAATCTAATTGAGCGTTCTGTCCTGTTTCAGGTACTCTGAGAAAGCAGTGCTAGTGTGAGCACTGTTCGTGCGTGAGTACAGGGTTCCGTGTTCGACAAAAAAACTCAGCTTGTTTCAGAAGTTCCAGCACGGACGGGCAAACGTGGCAGCAACCCGGTATGCAGTATTGTTTTCTTTTAATTTACTCGAAACAATCGCATCCCATCGGACGGGAAATCTTCTGAAAACGGAGAAAATCTACCGGCACTGGTGAGATCGAAATCCCAGGTAAAGAGGTGCCTCGTCCAAGGAACGTGAATTCATTTCCCCACAAAAAACGGCCCTCTAACAACACACGACCGAAAACCGAACTCCGTGCAAGCTTATCGGTGTGGGCGTTCGAAAACACATCATAATAAGCCGTGGTTCGTGCTGTAGTCCTCCCTCCTCCTGGAGTATGTGTCAGGCTGGACGCCACAGCAACGGTCAGTTCACCGTCGTATCCTTGGAAGCCGCCCCGGAGGTTTCTCACTCCCGTGTTTTATATCAAAAGTATGCAAGTCCTGCCTACAGTATAACAGTTGTATAACAGTTGATAGCCATCTGTAATCCAAACATAGTAGGCTATCATAAATTGATTGAGAGGTAAACAACACAATATCAAATCTGTTTTTTCGACATAATCGCTAAATTTTATAAAAACCGTCCATAAAAAAGTGCAAACTACTAATTACTTGAAAAAATTGTCTATTTCAGGACCATCCTTCTGAAGGTAAAAATGAGCCCCAACGCTCCGGCTAGTGTAACCTGCCCAAACGTTCCTGCCTGCATACATTAAGCTGCATTCGGAATTTGGCGTTTACCTGTACAGAGGCGCCTTTAATAATGATTCCGTAAAGAAGACTCACAATCGGGTGTACGTTTCCGTGAGATAAATGAAATCATTATACCCTCGCACACAATACTCATCGCGCTACTCGGTATCCCTAGGGATACCGAACGAAATCCTTCCGGTCCGGTCGCGGCAATAATTGCCCGCGCGTCCGACGAAAACGTGAGATCCGGGGGGAGTTATTTTCGGTTTTAAACCGCTGGACACACGCACACACACGCACACAAAGGCACACCCAACTTCACTCAATTTGACGCTAGAATGAATAGCTGTGGAGCAAGTGGTGCCCACGCGCCGGTGTCCGAAATCCGCGGCAAAACACAGTGAACCCATATCTTGGCCAGTTTTACGAGGCGGAAGGTGCATACAAAGATGCACTTTTGCACCACTACCGGTTGCTTGAAGTTCGTTGCGTTAACGGTGCCTCCGGGCCAATTTAATGGCGTATCCCGGTTTGAATAATTGGGAACGCGTCTCATTATTCGAACATGGCCTTAAGGTTTATGGCAGCGGCATCAACAGGCCTCGTGTTTTCTTTTAATTGATTTTATTTTTGGGAAATTATCATTTTGGCACTAACGTTCAACGAATGCTCCTCAAAGATATGAGAACGGTGAGGTGAACATCTTACAGCTAACGGAACCCGCCAGCTATTACAATGTTTTCACGCTTTGTAGACACCGATATGAGGGGTCTCTAGGGGGGCCTAATGAAGATCTATGGATTAGAAATGTTTCGCTCGCGCTTTTTTTTGGTTTAGAATAAATTAAAAGAACGCAGTATTTTCCGCTTAATCAAATCGTTTCTCCCACAACGCGCGCGGCAGCATGGAACCCCGGTACGTTCCGGACCGTTAAAATTCAACTTGTGGACAGGAAAATTTATAATTTCGCCCATCGCCTTGCGCCCGTCTGACCTCCTCTGCCCCCATCAAAATAGCGACCGTCTGACGTGTTCGACATTGGCACGCGCGTGTGTTGGAAGCATTTATCAGCGATCACCTGTACCGTACCGCGTGACGAAGTTTGCGCGCCGGCGAGGTTAAGGTCTGCGAAACTTCTGCACGGCGGCGGCCGCCGCTCAAAAGTCGCGTAAAGTTTGCCTACCTCCGGTTTGAAAACAAGAAGAGTTAAATGTTTATTAATGAGCCGAAAATTAATTATTGATGAACGCTCCGCTGGAGTGTTTGTGCGGCGCAGGGTGGAGGTTGAAAAACTCACCTCGCAATTCACGTTTTTTCTCTGACTTTACTTGCAATCTTCCGGCTCGGTTCCGGCGCTGTGGTAACGTGCAAGTGGTTGCAAAACCGAAAAATGTTATACCGAAAAATTCTTCCCCTTCCCGGTGTGGGTTAAGTTCGCGAGTTAATAAATTATTAACCAAACCTTCATCGAGACGGCGCTATCGCTCGTTTTGCTGATGCCTCCAACGAACTGTTCCACCTGGCCGCGACCGGAGCCGCGAAAGAATGGAAAACTTTGTACACGGATGGGTTTCGTGCGCGATTGCCACGGTTCGATCGCAAAGATTTTCCCGGGCCGGCGCGGGGCAAGCCTTTTGGCGTAATAAAATTTTAATTGTACGACCACTCGAGCGAGCGAGAGAGAAATAGAGAGAGAGAGGGTGTTACCAAGCGAGGTGGAAAATTGATCCGCTGACAAGTGGCGTGAGACCGGCTTCCCGGCACCGTCCGGGCAACTTCACTCAATTTGACGCTAGAATGAATAGCTGTGGAGCAAGTGGTGCCCACGCGCCGGTGTCCGAAATCCGCGGCAAACGGCGAGGAATGTTCCGTGTGCCGATTGTGCCGTTAAATGCGAGCGCCCGCCCAGCCACCCAGGGAACGCTAGCGGAAGCGCTTTGGAACAAGGCATAAGTGATTGGGCGTGTGGAAGTTTTTTTTAATAATTTTTATGAGACCCTTCCTCCGCGTCCGCTGTCGTCACCAGCCGTGATGGAACATTGTGCTGTGTCGGCTGCCTTGGCACTACTGCACTCGACACGTCCGTACGCGCGGCTGTACCGGGGGCTTTCATCGGCTTCTCATTAATTTATTTAATCAGCTTTCAAAGTCGCACCGCGCAAGGTTGATTCATTGTGCGCGCTTATTGGGGCGTTTTATTGTGTGGTGGAATTGAATGTTTCGACCAGTCGTTTTTTTTGTTTCGTTCTCTCCTTTGAACGAAAATTACAACTATAATTGTTTTTGATTTTATGAAAAAGCGGGTGGTAATTACATCCACCGTCAAATCTTTTCCAGGCGATTGAAATGCTTTGATGGGGCGCATTTGGTGCTCTTTGTCTTTGATGTCAAAACGTTCAAGTGCTGATCTACCTTTTGTCGGGCTTGTTTGAGGTTACTGGAAGCGATGGTCAGATAGTAAATCTTTGCTAATAAAGTTTCTCCTCACGGCAAGTGATGATGTCACCGATGTGATCTGTTCAAAAAACAAATACATAAACCAATTTTTAAGGATTTGGAGGTGTCTGAAAACGGCAAAGATATGCATTATAAAGCAGATAACTTGCTCCAGATTGCCCATCTGACAGGCTTCATGAAGACTGGGTAACAATAAGCTTTAATAAGGCAGCAATAAAGCATTTGAATAATGAAATTGACTAATACAAAATGGTTAATAGACTTAAATTGAGTACTTATTTGCCAGTTTAACAGTTTAATGTTTCTCAAATGCATATTTTATATTTTTTATGAAATAGATCAACTGGAACGTATACTATCTTTTTTAGGATTGTAACCCTAGGAGCACATCAGAATCCCTGACAAATATTTATCCAATGACTTAATGAGTGAGTTTAATTTGTGAATTTACTACGTCGCATCAAGGCAGATAAACAATTACTGTCGGTTTTACATCTACTTCTAATGCTACTAAAGATCAGAGTTTGAGTTTCTTAGTTGACCAGTTGTGTTTAAACGCTTTTGCGTATAATAGCAGCTTTTAATGACTTATGACATTGAAATTATCTCTGTACGTTTGTACCCAAATAGTTTGGAAAGTATTTATTGAAGAAAACGTTAAATAATACTGTCCTTCAAAAGACATGGTGCATACTTTCAGGCGCAAACGTGTTTATTCCGCCGAGCGGGTATGCAATCCGTACGACAAATCACGCTATTACTGCATTATTCGCTGCTCGCCTGCAAGGCTGTGTGTGAGATTATTTTAGCAGAGTACGGTAGAAGAAAAAAAGACTAACACTACCAAACTTCCCTCTCTTTAAGCAACCGGCCCAGCTTCATTTACCGAGAAACATGATGCACCGAGGCACGGAGAACCCCGTAACCGCAACGAACAGGCAGAAGCTGCCACAGCATGCCCGGACTTCCAATTTCGGTTCGGTTCGGTCGGTGCGGTTCCGGTGCGAGCGTTGGACGTTCATTAGCCAAGACGCATCTCACAATGGCAGCGTGCAGAAATTGGAACCTCGGTCGTCGTTGTCGCCCGCGCGCCGTTCGGTCGGTCGGTCGGTTGGGCAAAGGCATCTCCGGTGTGCTGTGGTTTTCCGCGCTCCGCAGACCGCGGCAAGGGATCGTTGGTGGCGGTGAAGGACTCATCTTTCTACCCATCAGCGCGAAATTCACGCGAACATGAGTCCTGCCGTGGGACGAGTCCGGGGGCCCTCACTTGATAGGCCCGGTGACCGAGTCCAAGGACCCGTCCCTACCGTGCGCCAAGATGGTATTGGTGAGTGCATTTTTATATCGCCCGCCCGTAAGCTCCTCTGTGTCACCGGAAGCCCGGTCATCGACCATTGTTCTCCGAACCGGGCGACCGGTCTCCCATTACACGAGTTCGGGCTTGGGCTTCCGCGGCACAGGCTTCACCCGTTCTGCGCCGGGGGTGCGGGAAACTTGATGTGACAGGACCACCGTGCGCCGCAACGGAACGGGAGCATGTTTTGCATGCTGGCTGTGTTTTAAAACAAAGATGATGACAGTGATTTATGATTTTAATTGTTCTATTATAATTAAATTAAATTAAATTAGTTAGGAGAGTCGGGTTGATGTGGCGGTGGTAGTGCACGGGCAGAGCCGGAGAAGGAGCTTGATATTTCGGTGCTGCGGAATTTATATCGTGACGCTAAATGTGCTTGCGCGTGGCCCAACCCCCCCCCCCCTCAAAACGTGGCGCATGGTGTGCTGTGTGCTTCGGGACGAATTACTTCTACCAGGCGCTTCTCGCTTCTCGCGGATTATTTAGTACGGTTTCTCCTGTGTGTGGGTATGCTTTTTGTTGTTGTTGCAAACTGCAAATTCGTCACCGTTGTTACAGAATGTTGAATATTGTGTTTTTTGTTGTTGTTTGCCGCATCCTAGATACAGGCAGGCAGGTTGTTGGGTGGACCATGCGGAGAAAACATTCCGCGGCAGACTGCCACTGGCAGCTGATTGCTGTTCTGTGCGGGACGGATTCGTCGCACATTAATTTTGAGCGCGTCCTGGTGAGCCTGGTGGGCGTTGGGGGGGTTGGATTTATGAAAAATAAGCAGCTTATGCTGTTTCTAGCTTCGGCGGTGGCCGGCCGCGGTGCTCGGAACGGGCAGGAAACTTTTGTAATTAACAGCGATAAGCATTTTAATGAGAATCTCAGCTGATCGAGGACGGCTCCCGCTCGCGTCGTCTGACCCGAAGGACTTACCACTAGTACGCGCGTAAGGTGAACAAGTTTTAAGCAGTCGCAGTGTGCTACCTGTGACTTTAGCGCTGCGTCCGGAGAAATTAAAGTACGCCGTTGGTGGGAGTGTGATTAGCCGTGGACAAAGGACCTAAGGGTGGGCAGGATTTGTGCTGAAAACCAGTAATAATTACCTACCACACTTGAGGGCGTCTCGTGGGGTCGTCCAAGTGGCCGTAATTCGATACGTTTAATACAGTTTGAAGAATAATTCAAAAGAATCTAATGAATTTAGACATTACACTATGACTATATGGCTGTTATTGTTGAGATTCTGGGTTTCCACAATCATTACAGGGTTTTCGGTCGGTTGGGCAAAGGCATCTCCGGTGTGCTGTGGTTTTCCGCGCTCCGCAGACCGCGGCAAGGGATCGTTGGTGGCGGTGAAGGACTCATCTTTCTACCCATCAGCGCGAAATTCACGCGAACATGAGTCCTGCCGTGGGACGAGTCCGGGGGCCCTCACTTGATAGGCCCGGTGACCGAGTCCAAGGACCCGTCCCTACCGTGCGCCAAGATGGTATTGGTGAGTGCATTTTTATATCGCCCGCCCGTAAGCTCCTCTGTGTCACCGGAAGCCCGGTCATCGACCATTGTTCTCCGAACCGGGCGACCGGTCTCCCATTACACGAGTTCGGGCTTGGGCTTCCGCGGCACAGGCTTCACCCGTTCTGCGCCGGGGGTGCGGGAAACTTGATGTGACAGGACCACCGTGCGCCGCAACGGAACGGGAGCATGTTTTGCATGCTGGCTGTGTTTTAAAACAAAGATGATGACAGTGATTTATGATTTTAATTGTTCTATTATAATTAAATTAAATTAAATTAGTTAGGAGAGTCGGGTTGATGTGGCGGTGGTAGTGCACGGGCAGAGCCGGAGAAGGAGCTTGATATTTCGGTGCTGCGGAATTTATATCGTGACGCTAAATGTGTGCTGTGTGCTTCGGGACGAATTACTTCTACCAGGCGCTTTTCGCTTCTCGCGGATTATTTAGTACGGTTTCTCCTGTGTGTGGGTATGCTTTTTTGTTGTTGCAAACTGCAAATTCGTCACCGTTGTTACAGAATGTTGAATATTGTGTTTTTTTTTGTTTTTTGTTGTTGTTTGCCGCATCCTAGATACAGGCAGGCAGGTTGTTGGGTGGACCATGCGGAGAAAACATTCCGCGGCAGACTGCCACTGGCAGCTGATTGCTGTTCTGTGCGGGACGGATTCGTCGCACATTAATTTTGAGCGCGTCCTGGTGAGCCTGGTGGGCGTTGGGGGGGTTGGATTTATGAAAAATAAGCAGCTTATGCTGTTTCTAGCTTCGGCGGTGGCCGGCCGCGGTGCTCGGAACGGGCAGGAAACTTTTGTCAAACTTCCCTCTCTTTAAGCAACCGGCCCAGCTTCATTTACCGAGAAACATGATGCACCGAGGCACGGAGAACCCCGTAACCGCAACGAACAGGCAGAAGCTGCCACAGCATGCCCGGACTTCCAATTTCGGTTCGGTTCGGTCGGTGCGGTTCCGGTGCGAGCGTTGGACGTTCATTAGCCAAGACGCATCTCACAATGGCAGCGTGCAGAAATTGGAACCTCGGTCGTCGTTGTCGCCCGCGCGCCGTTCGGTCGGTTGCGATTGTCAGGAACTAATCCAATAAACACACTAATTAATAAGTGTTCCTTATAACATTGTTTAATTACATTTTGCCGGGATCCGGGTTTCTGTTGGGTGCGGCGTCGAGGGCAGCATCTTACCTTGTCCGGTGGTCGATGACGATTGTCGGCTCGGATTGGGACGGGTGCCTGTTGAACTTGCTGCTGGTGCCGTTCGCCTGCGCTGCCCGAGAGCTTTTAGCATCGCATCCGTACCAGGTCCCGGCACCGGGATGGAGCGCATCGTTGGAGTGTTCGGTGCATCGTCCAGCTCGTAGTCAAGTAGTCAATGGCTGTCGACACAAGTGAGAGAGCCGCCGCCGTATCCCGAACTCCGTTAATAAACAAATCGATGTCCTAAAATCACGCCTGACGAATCACTCCCGCCGGCATCGGGAAAGTGTTTCGCTGTTTGCCCCGTTGCGGTGTTTTTTTTCTTCTCTCTTCTGCTGCACCGGGAACCAAATTTCACACCATCCCATCATCGGCATCATCATCAGGCAGCATGGAAACACAGGTAGAAAGCTAGGCCCGGGCCAATATCCGGCATCAAATCCATCATAGTTAACCGTCAATCAGCGCTGGCCCGGCCCGGCCGAACTAATTTCATTCGTCGTAAAACTTTACCATTACGTAACAGCCGCTCCCGGCGGCTCCAACCCGAAACGCTCGGGCCTAATCGAAGGCTCCGGTGAAAGGATTGAGTCGTGCCCCATGCATACATGCACAGTGGCAGCAGCAGCAACAGCAAAAGCTTTTCCGTGTCCTCTCAGTCAACCGCCAATCAATCACGGGAGGGGCGCGCGCTCCGGCCGTTGGAAGGATGCGGATCGACTCTCGACTCTGGCGATCCAGGCTTGCGGATAGTTGTTCCATAAATTATGCACACAATTCCCCGGTGCTCGTCCCGGGCAGCACCGGGCTCGATTTGGTACGGCTGCGGAACAGCAACATCGTAGGCAGCTTCGAAGACGTGCTGCAAAAGCCCCTTTCCGAGTGGGAGCAGGCAGTGGGTGAAGATGCGATTGTCAGGAACTAATCCAATAAACACACTAATTAATAAGTGTTCCTTATAACATTGTTTAATTACATTTTGCCGGGACGGGAGCAGCAGTGGGTGAAGATGCGATTGTCAGGAACTAATCCAATAAACACACTAATTAATAAGTGTTCCTTATAACATTGTTTAATTACATTTTGCCGGGACCCGGGTTTCTGTTGGGTGCGGCGTCGAGGGCAGCATCTTACCTTGTCCGGTGGTCGATGACGATTGTCGGTTCGGATTGGGACGGGTGCCTGTTGAACTTGCTGCTGGTGCCGTTCGCCTGCGCTGCCCGAGAGCTTTTAGCATCGCATCCGTACCAGGTCCCGGCACCGGGATGGAGCGCATCGTTGGAGTGTTCGGTGCATCGTC
>KZ072084.1:163190-180020 GCA_002091845.1 Anopheles cracens
TTATAAGATGGCCTAAGATATGTCAGTAGAATGACACCGAACGACCTACTCGGAAGGAAGTATTTCATAATTCAATAAGTCCAAGTCTGTTACAGCTTGCCCCCATAAGACCGCCAAGACTGATGAGAAATAAAGTAAGCAGTTAATCTGTACGGTTGCATACTTTAAGGCGCAGTCTATTAACAGTCTGTTAAACGTTGGTTAAGGATCAGTACGTATCTCAAGTGCTATTAAAGAACACTTTACCAATGTAGATTAGCAGTTTGTTGCAGATTCTTTAACATTGATTTTCACTCACTTGAAATTTCCCCATAAACATACTTCCTCTTGCTTTTTTTGTTGTACAACGTGTGCCTCACCCGCTAAACATGCCGCAAAGGTGACGAAAACGGATAAATAAATTTCTGACCTACTCTCGTTCTCTCCCAACGCGTTTGCACCGACCGACACCGACACGTCGCACCGGAAATGCGGAAGTGTGTATCGTTTCCGCTTTGGAAGGTTGAGTCTCGCCGTTTCGCGCCGCTCGTACCATCATCATCATCATCATCATTCTTGTCTTTTCATGAACTTTCCGTTTCAACCCGGTGCTGCAGCCGGTGCCTGGTAGGCTTCTTCCGGCCGCCGACACCGTCTTGAGGTTAATGTTTCTTCCCGACAAAGTTCTCCCATTCTTCTTCGTGCCCAATGGACACGCGTGCGCCCGTGGTCACGTTTTCCGACGCGACTTATGCGATCCGCGGGTGCATTTGCTTTTGTTTTTAAAATTTACCACCGACCGGCTCTCCCTCGCTTCAACGGCGGACGTTCGTGCCGGCGGCGTTCGTTCATGTGTTTTTTTTGTATATGACCGCAGCCGGTTGCGGTCTTGGCTTTATGCTGGTGCGTCTTTTATTGCCGGTAGTCGGTACGGTGGATGTGCACGGAGGGCAGAACAGGTCACAGCACAAGAATGAGGCGGAATTTGAAGAACGAAAAACAAAACAAAAAAGCGGTGAAACGAACGCAAGACAACAATGAAACAAAAAGCCGACCACGTTCCTGACGCGGTCCCGACAACGGCCACAGGAGGCACGCCGACCGGCCCGGCCCGCTGCATCTTGCGTCGTCGCGCATTGCAAATTTATTCAAATTTTATTTCATACCGAATTTATTACCTTCCGACCCTCGGTTGGCATTCGGGAAGGTAGTTGGGGTCTTTTGGGGCGGTGTGTAAGTATCGAATGACTGGCACGACTTAACCGACGCTCGGTATGTGCTCGACCGCTAGCTACCCTAGCCATTCTGAGTCAATAACTGCGTTTAATCGAAGGTATTCGTGAAATTTTCTTGGCAAATGCTGTCTCCCTTCCTACTATTACATTAACCAAACGCATCCTGCAGCTTGTTTCATCCCCGTTTCCAGTGGGATCGGGCGAAAAGCGCTTCTATTTATTAGTAGATTTAGCAACAAACTCTACTCTCTATCGGTTTGATCAAATTTTCCATCATTAGCGTCATCGTTTTCTATCATTAGCGTCTTACCCCTGTCGCGTGATTCGTGCGATGAGCCATTTTGCCTCGTTTCGTGATCATGAATTGCAAAACCTGTATGCACTTCATGAATAATTTGACTGGCCGTGTTCAGTTTGCTTCACCACGGCACGACCGAACCTGTGACCTTATCGGTTTGTTTCTTACGTAAGGTAAAGTTGGTCATAATCACGAAGCTTTCTATTTTGTTTCTAATCTACCATCTATTCAATCTATGTGTAAACGATAATTAAAACAGTCTTTAGTATGTATTAAAACGACAGTTCATAGCGGGAACGTAACTATTCGCACACGATTCTCGTAGATTAAAGCGATATTTTCCGTAGATAAATTCGCAGAAATATGTTTTTCATTACCAGCTATCTCAGACATAAGAAGTTTATTAATGATATACTTTGTAATGATAAAGAACTGAACAACCTTATATATTCGTTAAGATGAAGGCTTAAATCATCACTGACAGTTGTTTATAGTATACCACTGAAGCATTCAAAGGAATTATAGTTACATGCGAATCCGCTAGAGGGCGCTGCAGATATGAATTCGATCTAGTGAATGTGTGGACTCTATTTATCTTGGAAATTAATAAAATACGTAAAAATGTATAAAAATAAGTGCAAGGCTGTGTTAATCATAACCTAAATATATAATAAATTATCATACAAGCAAAATAATCTAAAGCATAAGCAATAAAACAAAGGACTACTAAGCGAGGAGGCTGGATAGACTCATGTTAGGGTTTATAACCCTATTCTTGGCTATCACGCTTGGGTTCTGCAAAAGGAAGATTTGTCTGAATCAGACCAGATTCGGCATCTAGTCTGTCAAAGACATTGAAAAGTAAAAAAGCCCAAATAAACCTTGTTAGTAGCCCTGTTAGTAGTTAAAATCGCACAATACGGCCGCCGGCTGTCTCGCGTTGTCCTGCGAAGTGCTCATTAAAAAAGCCATCCACTCCTGTGTCTCGCCCTAGCATCGGGTCCTTCTCAAGGCCGCGTTCGCTGTATCACGTGAAATGTGCTTCAAACTGCCACCACCCACCGCAACACCGTTGTTGCAACGGTGGAAAGTGCAAGACAATCCTCAAGCGATCACTCGTTGCGTATGCTTATTATGCTGTTTCTGCTAACTTTATTACCTACCCTTGCGCAACAAAAGCGCTTTCGTGCGGGACAAGAAAGTCTAACCGTCGATGTTGCAGGCGACATGATTACGTCCCTGTGCATGTGTGTGTATGTGTATGAGACTAACAAGCTATTTTTTCTATACCGCCTTTTTTCCTTCACTTTCCGCACACTCATTTGCAGCAACTACGAACTACCAGTTGCAAGTGCTGTGTAAGGAAAAAAGAAAAACCGAAAAAAACAACAGCAAAGAACACGACACCGGTTCTCATATGCGGTCGGTGGTGCAGCCAAGTGGTCGGTTTCCCGTTCCGTTTTGGACGAGGCCAGCTTCCGCAACGCGTCGGCGTCCTCATGCGTTCGGAAAAGTATTTTCCAACCCATCACGTTACCATAGCGCATTTAATTAACGTAAGGGCACGGGCACGGGACTAGCGCGTGCCTCGTGTTCTTGCGCAAAGAATTCTTCATCTCAAAAATTCAACCGACACCGACACACCAGGCACGGCGAAGCGTAGCTTACTTGCAAGTGCGTCTCATTGCCATTTTTTCTGTTGCTTGCTTGCTTGCTCCCGAGGGGGCGTCGGGTGGTACAAAAATCGTTCCCCCCCCCCCAGAAGGTGAACTTTTCCTTCACATCATTTCCGCTACTCACTCGAGAGATGACGCAATTGAGAAATCCTGCATCCTGCGGTTTCCGAACCGTCTCCCTTTCTATCTCGGTGAGGTGGCACCGGGGCCTTTCGCCCGCGTATTTGCATGGTTGCCTTCTCGAGCGCCAACCACTTTCTGCTGAAATTTCTGCTAAACATTTACGTCACTCGAGCGGCAGCGGCGGCGCCGTGTAAAAGTTACTTTTCGAGCTAATTAATTTATTATTAATTAAAGCAGAATACCTAATTAAAAATAAATTACAGTTTTCCGATTTCGGCACGCAGCGGGCGAACGGAACATTCTTGTCGGAGCGGGCAGGATGTAGTAGATTTTTAGGTTTTTTGTTGTTGCCTGTGTGATGCTGTAATATGTTGTCCCTTCTCAGAGCGATCTCACACGGGAGCGTGCTGGAAAAGACGCACGTCTCCGCGTCTCGGTGCTAACGAACGGGAATGCGCGTTCGATGGCGTCCTGACGTGGAACCAACGCTAGTACTCGCTTCCGCCGGTTTGACACGTACGCTTGTGTATGCGGAAAAACTTATACACGGTTTCGGTTGTTCTACAACTTTGCATGTTATCCTTTCGTGAGAATTTGAGACCTTTGCGGTTAGAGACAGCTATCTTCCTCACCGAAAAGACAAGCAAAGCGAAGATCTACGCCAGTTCACATAGTTTGAACTAAAACATCCTAACGATTATAATCAATTTTAAGATAAGACACAATAGTTTATTGTTTAAGAAAGATTTGAATTTAATTTTAATCATACCAAGTAAGCAATCAAGACTCATAAAAACACCACGCTACTAGGCGATTCACTCTCATAGCTCACCGATCCAAAGCGCCATCTATCGCCAAACGACAAAAGTATCTATTTTGAATTTGAATTATTTGACAGATCTTCAGCATCTTCATCGCCGCATCCATTGTAATTACGCCAACAAGCAACTCAACAAGCTTTTTGTGTGCCACATGTCACTTTCTCACAGAAAGTACTTTACAATCTTGGCGGGAAGTTTCACTTAGTGGCAGTATTGAATCTTGGCCACAAAAAATATTCCATCTTTAATAATGAGCCTTCCTGAAAGCCTCAAATAAACAACATTCACGGCACTTGTTAAAAAGTTCGCCGCAAAATATCGTGTTATCCACCAAAACTGGATAATCTGCTCGAAAAAGATTGCTCAACTCTGCTCGACTTACCAATACATTGACGAAAAAGATTCGCGCATCGTTGATATTCGAGCAGAAATTGTACCGTGTGAACGCACCTATTACATTTTCTTTTCTTCTTCTTCAAAAAGACTCTCTTCAATAAGAGCACTTTAGATAGCAATCGGTGAAAACAGTTTCCATTACGTTCCATTTGAAGAGATAAAAAAAGTGCAAAGTAGTTATTTCCACACAGAAAACCCCCATTGATCGAACAAAACTGCTAACAATTCCAACCAGCAGGACAGTGCGAAAACCGCAAAACCTTTTGTCACATTTGCGCACATGTGTTTCCGCTGTTGTTTTTTTTTTATTTTTTGCCCCACATCTTCCCATTGCATCGCTTTTAATTGTGCCGAACACAAACGCTGAAAGCGCACATTTGATTGCAAATTAAAAGCCAGTTAAGTATGACCACCACACCACACCGCCATTTGGACTCGCATACACGGACACCAAAATGCACATTCAAAACGACAATTGACCACAAAAATGTCACACTTTTAACGGCGCCGGTTCGTTTCATTAACAAGTGTACGCGCGATGTAGGTACGAGCGATATGGGTTTTTTTTTTGTATTGTTTTGGTTTTGTTAGTTAATTTTCGTTTCCATGCGAATAATGCCGGTGAACTGACGCCGTGGTCGCGGTCAGTGTGAGCCGAGTCGGAGTGAAAATGCACAGTGGTTTGGGGCGACCACCCTCTGACGGTATGCAAGTCCGTTTGATGTGGTTTGATGTTTTTTTGGTGTTGGTGTCTTTTTTCGAACAGTTCCAGCTGCGAACAAAGTCACGTGTTGTCGCGCTTCAGAGCGAGGAAATTGACATCAATAGAATAGAACTCGTTCATATGATGATCTATCAATAAACGTACTTAGTGGCCCTCCGCTTTGGAGGAGACTTTGACAACCAGTGGAGTCGCACAATTCTCATAGAGGACGCTACCAGTAAACGATCATTGGGTAGTTGATATGGAGAGCTGCATGCTTCAGTATTTGTATTTTATGTTGAAATGTATTAACAATAACATAACAGCAAATGACTACCATAAAAATTGAAGCAAACTAAAGCCTTATTCCTTTAAATGGAGTAAGTTATAACTGAGAGACTGCTTTGCAAAGTTACATCAAGAGAATTTTCAAATACTGACATTGAAATGGGGAAATATGTTACTCTGAGCATTATTAGTAGGCAATTTTGAAAGTATAACTAAGAAAATTGCATGTCTGACACGTCGGTGCTCTATAGCACGAATGGCAGAATATTGACAAAGCGAAATTACTTCATTATCATGTGTTTCACGCCAATATTCCGCTGTTTGTACATTACTTGTTTCTGTGTTAAATATTTCCGTATAACGAAAGAAGAAAGCAAAACTCTTCACCACGAGCTGGTGCGGTACTCCATCCCATCCAACCGGTCGCATTACTGTTTTCAATGGCGTTGGAAACTCTTCCCGCCGTTGAGCCAAAAGCCACCATCGCACACAACAGCGCAGCACAGTCAAAAGCCAGGACTCCTCACGCGTCAGAAATCCGAGGCAGCATCGAGTGGCTCGGACCCGAAAAACGAACGGATTGAGCGCTCCTGAAGGGATGTCCATTAAACGATTACTGCAAGACTTCAGACTACATCAATCCCATCTCAACGGTCTGTCCATCTCAGCAGGACAAAACCCAACACTGACGTGCACGACCTGGGCAGGAACGTTAGGAAAAAAGGCAATAGGGTTAATTGCTTTCAGTTTAGGCCCGGCCCGCTCCCTGTCGCCTGTCAAGGAGCAAGTGCCCTTGTGTGCCTTCCCCCCCATCAGAACCGATTGGATGGATCCGTTTGATCTTTGCGCTAGCGCTGTTGCGTTGCGTATTGCGTCAAAAGAAAAACTTACGCCATCATCCCACAGCGACAGGCCCCGGGTTGAGAAGCTGTTGAGCCGTTTTGTTCGCTGTAATGCACCAGAAGGAAAAACATCAACGTACTAAACTAAACTGCGCCGGTGATGGGCGCCGGGGAGAGCGAGAAAAATGGAAAATCAAATTACATTCTCGTTCCAAAAAGTGCAAGCTTCGATCGTTCGGCACACGGCACAACTGAGTGCCCGAGTGCTTGTCAACCGGGCCGTCTCCCGGCCGGCCGGTCGGATCTCTTTACCACTCTTCGGTATTGACAAACATTTCAAGTTAACTGATGCATTCACATCACACCTTGTTGGACATTTGCAACCCGGCATGACGAGCAGGGAAAATCACCGCTTTTTTTTCTCCACCGGCACCTCTCCGTCGCCGGCTATCACGTTTATTTTCAGAACAGATCAACGATCTGTTTAGTTGTCACCGGATCGAGGGAGAGAAAGAGACACAAAAAAACCGGCCAACCAACAAGAAACAAAGGACAGGAAAGAAATCCGATGCAGAGTACTCGCGTAAAGGTAGACAGGAACCGCCAGCAGAAGGAGAAGGCAAAAAAAACACCAGCCCGGAACCGGTCACTTGGGCATGAAATCCCTACGAAAAGCCATATTTACCAAAGGATCTTTTGTGGCGGTTCGTATTCGGTCGTCGTCGCGCCCCGAAAGTCCCAAAGTCCGCACCGAACGTGGTCATTTTCGCTGCCCGGTGCTGCTGCTCGCCCACTCGCCCACTCGAAAATCAAATCAAGGGAACTAACTTTTAAGCAAATAAAGCAAAGCATCTGCCTTTTGCAATCCCTGGCTGGATGGGTGGAGGTGGCCGAATGAACATGTTCATATTTCTCGCACCGGTTGCTGGTTCCCGGACAATATTGCACCGCTTCCCTCTCGCACGCGTACATCCCTCGCTCGGAGCACCGGGCAGCCAACATTTGATCCTGGCGAACGGGGAAAAATCAAACAGCCACAGGACGGACGGATACGCACCGCCGGATTCGATGGTCATTCGAAACCCGGGTCCGGGAGCAAAAATGCTCGGAATGCACGCTCCACCACCAACGCCAGGATGCGACACCGGCGCACAACCGGTGCCACCGACCCGAGACGCACATACACGCGCGCGTGTGTGTCTGCGTCCGGTGAAAAATTCGAACCGGATGCGAAAATTCGAAAATTGAATACCGAACTCGCCCGCGCTCACGCACCATACGCCCCCTGTGGAGGACGATGGAAAAGAGAGTGTATCCTTTTTTTATGGCGGATTGTTTTGTTTTCCTCGTCAACATGTGGTTTTCCTTTTGGTTTGTCGCACAGTCTTCATTTTAATGGAGGCATTTTCGCAGATTGCGTGAGATGGATGAGATAGAAAGACGTCAAGCTATAAGCTTTTTGTGCTGCAGCAAGATTATGGCAAATTAAAAAGCCGATCATAGTGGACATACAAAGCAATAATATTTTATAGAAAACTGCTGAATCATAGTTAACGCAAAAAACATTCTGCTTAATGAGAATATACTTCAAATATAATAAAAATAAACCGTATAGTGGATAGAAAGATCATTCCAAACGATTACTAAGCCATAATTGATGTGGCGGTAGCGCCCTCTCGCGTAATTATATAGAACTATTTTGTCTGAAACACGTCTCGCTACGGCTATTGATTTGACATTAAACTATTGATGTTTTTTTTATGATTTTTTTGAACATGTCTCATCAGCTTTCAGCTTCGTACAGCTCTATGGGTTTATCCGTATTTTCTAGCCTGTTCCAAAGCTGACAAAGCGTTACCAACAAGGATTTTAATCATCTTCATGCTACTAGGCAAATAAAGTTTTGAAATCAAACCCTACGAAGTCAACTTTAGCGGTTGCTTTTCTTGATTTCATTTCAAACTACTAACCCATTCTGCAGGTGGCTCCCCATGTGAGCGAATCTCAATTAAGCTCCTGTTTCCAAAGTTCCAACCTTTTCCCCCCTACTGTCACCAGAACGCCTGCTGCACGATCCTTTCTTTCTGCAGTTTAGCTACATCCGCGTCCGATAGTCCCCGGTTCGTGCGTCTTGTTTTTGTTGTCCTCGAGAGCGTTGCAAACAAATTTCATCCACACTATCGCCCATCAATCGGCTCGCACAACAACGACGGACGGAACCAGGAGTCCAGCACAGGATCCACGCCGCCATTCGGCGTAAAAGAAACGCCAGGAAAAAAACGCCATATTTACCGAACGAAAATCAATCCACTATTTTGCCGGCGACCGGTGTGGTTTAACTCTCAAACAACAACATCATCGGCGGCAGTGGCTGTGAAATTCAATCCTGCCGGAACTGCCAGCAAGTAAAAGCGTGGACGATCGCTCTACGTGTGCTTCTTTTTAGGGCGGGTGGTCCGTTTTCGCCAGAACAGATCCACCCGTGGAAAGTCGGGCACGTTTTGGCCGCAGCTAGACGCGTGGCGCGAGATCTTGATTGCAAACGATTAAACAATAACAGACCCCCGCTAGCGTCTGTACAAACATTGCAATCCGTAAATTTGATTTTAAGCTTCTTGCTTCGAAATGAAAACCCTTTTTTCGCCGGAATCGATCTTACGTGCGCGCTTGGCCGTGATGTGTGAAACGCTGCAAACCACCTAGCACCTCATGATGAGGAAATATTTACGTTTCATTAGCAGTTTCGCGCAGTGATGCATGCTCCATCGTAACAATAATTGATGTTCGCGTATTTCAAACTAAATGCCATTCGTACCGCTTTCAGTTCGGGAAGTAGAACCGAACAGTGGAACAAGCAGAGTTTCCCAAAAGCACAGGTAAAATTATAAATTTGATTTCCCACCAACTCGCTTTACCGCTGCATAAAAGAAATATTCCTTTTCCTTGCAACGACACCACGAACGTTCGCCGGCGACAACGCGTTCCTCTGTATGCGCTGGCAAAAACCGAGCAAATATCGTGAATCGTGTGCTGAAATTGGTTCGTTCGGCGTTTGATTCATTTTCCCGGGGATTATTTCGACTCTCAGCGTGCTCACACACCGCGTGGTGTGTATGTGTGCCACACGGTTATTGCAGCCAATGAAGGACATATTTTAATTTCACTCAATTTAGCTACATTCGCTGCTGACTGCCACACAGGACGGGGTGGGAAAACTGTCAAAGAATCGTTCGCAACTTTCTTCGCGGCTTTTGTCGCCCTCCTAGCGCGCCGCGGTAACAAAAGGGGCACGGGGCGCACGTTTGCATTCGACGAACGTACCTTTCGCACACGAAGCAAACCTTTGCACACAAGAGAGCACAGCGAAAAGGTGCAACTTTTCCGCTGTTTCCCACTGGCAGCAGCGAGCCGCGCTGCTACTATAGCGCGATTGCTGCCAATTATTTAATTAATTTATTTAAGCAAATGATGTAAATTAATTTTAATAATGGAGAATTGCAGTAATTTGTTCGCTGGCTGGCTGCGTTTCGTGCGGGAGAGCGAAGCCGCGGCTCCTAGTGTCATTGTGCGCGAGCGACCGAGCAACGACGCTTCACGAACGGGGAACCACAAAATGGGAGCCACACTAAGGCGCCCACAGAATCGAAAGTGGTGCCCCGATGGGTTTGCGCCGCCGAAACGAGCAGAAGGAAGCACCATCCTTCAGTCAATGATGGGTGAAATTGAGAGAAATGGTTCCCCTTCGGAGTCGGTACGGTAATGGGGTAATGCAGACGTTCCCATGCTTCTTCGCCGACGGTGGTGCGATGCTGCGGTGGTGAGATTCTCAAAGACGCAAAGGATTCGCCGTCTCTGTGTATCTGTGTGAGGTCAAGCAGACCGCAAAGAAGGGTGCGACCGTAATTTGCCGAAGTAAGAACCCCGGCAGTCGCGTGGATGCTCCGAGATGAATAGGTCGTTTACTTTGAAGCGTTTCGAGCGCTACAAACTTACTTCGGGAAACGAGATTGCAGCTGGCATCTTTTGATGGATGTAAGCGAATAAAAGTGTGCTTTAATTAACTCTTTTTTAAACCACATCACTCTTTTAAGATAGTTACGTAAGATACAAAACGAAGTTCGATGAAGACTTTATACTGAAGAACAAATTGGTGAGTAAAAACTACTTGGTATCAATTTTGTACATATTTCCACTACGTTACAGCAGCGCCCTCTTTAAGTGGGCGAGAGTACTACCGTATAACAGAACGGATGTCAAATTGTCATTATCCATCATATAACTGCAACATGTTAACTTCCCCTGCTTTTATGCCATAATTATCGAGTATGTGCGTAATAAAACTTGGTAATCACTGTATACAACTGTCTGCCACCTATCTGACAGCTTGCGGCCATACGTATATCTCAAAAAGCATATCTCAAAAAGATACAAAACGAAGTTGGATCTCACGGGATATCAACAAGATCTGACAGGATGTCAGAACTTGATATGATCTCCTTGATAGTGGGTCTTTCTTGCATATCTGAAAAAGATACAAAACGAAGTTGGATCTCACAGGATATCAACAAGATCTGACAGGATGTCAAAACTTGATATGATCTCCTTGATAGTGGGTCTTTCTAGCATATCTCAAAAAGATACAAAACGATGTTGGATCTCACAGGATATCAACAAGATCTGACAGGATGTCAAAACTTGATATGATCTCCTTGATAGTGGGTCTTTTTAGCATATCTGAAAAAGATACAAAACGAAGTTGGATCTCACAGGATATCAACAAGATCTGACAGGATGTCAAAACTTGATATGATCTCCTTGATAGTGGGTCTTTTTACTTTGAAGCGTTTCGAGCGCTACAAACTTACTTCGGGAAACGAGATTGCAGCTGGCATCTTTTGATGGATGTAAGCGAATAAAAGTGTGCTTTAATTAACTCTTTTTTAAACCACATCACTCTTTTAAGATAGTTACGTAAGATACAAAACGAAGTTCGATGAAGACTTTATACTGAAGAACAAATTGGTGAGTAAAAACTACTTGGTATCAATTTTGTACATATTTCCACTACGTTACAGCAGCGCCCTCTTTAAGTGGGCGAGAGTACTACCGTATAACAGAACGGATGTCAAATTGTCATTATCCATCATATAACTGCAACATGTTAACTTCCCCTGCTTTTATGCCATAATTATCGAGTATGTGCGTAATAAAACTTGGTAATCACTGTATACAACTGTCTGCCACCTATCTGACAGCTTGCGGCCATACGTATATCTCAAAAAGCATATCTCAAAAAGATACAAAACGAAGTTGGATCTCACGGGATATCAACAAGATCTGACAGGATGTCAGAACTTGATATGATCTCCTTGATAGTGGGTCTTTCTTGCATATCTGAAAAAGATACAAAACGATGTTGGATCTCACAGGATATCAACAAAATCTGACAGGATGTCAAAACTTGATATGATCTCCTTGATAGTGGGTCTTTCTAGCATATCTCAAAAAGATACAAAACGATGTTGGATCTCACAGGATATCAACAAGATCTGACAGGATGTCAAACTGTCGTACACACTACTTGTCGGAGCCCTTATTATTAAGGCAAAATGTTAGTTTCCCCTGTTTTTTGTGCCATAATTACCCACTTAGTATGTAATAATGAAAGTCATTTCAAGTTTCTAAGTATTGGAAATCACTATCTACAACTTCCTGTCACATCTCTGACAGGTTCCGGTCATACGTACTCAAAAAACTTGGTCTGCTCAAGTTCTGCCGAGCATTTTAAGCTTCATTACAAAACAATTAACTTACAAACTACTTCAAACTATTGCAGAATATTCATGTGCTAGTGCTTAGTATAAAGACTATTAGAATTTATTAGAATAGAATTGAATTCTAAAACTCGAATAAACGTCCAAAGAAAGAATCTTTGGAATAGATAGTGCGTCCGTAAACAAAACCACCGTACCATTCCGTGCGCTGCTTAGGCTGCTTCAAATCTCTCCCAAAAAACCCACATCTGTTCCATTTCCTATTTCGTACATATTTTATTCATTGGCCATCCATCCATCACGGCAGACGCGACGCGACGGCCACACAGATCTCGCGAGTGTCTCCTGCCGCGCCACACGTGCATCCGGGCACGTGCATTAGGACACATTGCACGGCCCGATGCACCACTGCACACCACAACGCTGTCGGTGCAGTCGACCGAACCAGGAGATGGTTTTCTGTGTGTGTGTTTTTTTTTTGCTTCTCCCGCTCATCCACCTACAATCCGCGGCTAATCGTCTCGATATCACACCACACGCAGTGTTGCCACGCGGCACACGCTCCTGACACGATCGCGGTGTGCATATTAGAGCACGTTTCCATCATTATTCATCGCGAAGCTGGGACATTGCATAACATTCGGGGCTGCGGCGCGCTGCAATGCAATGTTGCCCGGGTTGCAGCAAGCTGCAAGTTTGACGATATGCAACACCGACGAGATGGAATCCGTGTGCGGTTCTTCCTTTTTTTTGCGCTGCCGGTTCCCTTCGACCATTCGAATGGATTTCCGTTTCGCGACAGGGACGACAGGACAGAACGGCCACGACGATGATGATGAGAACGACGAAAACGAACGGACGGGCGTCCGGATGGGACCGACGGGCTGATTAGGATCGCTTGTCGCACGAGCTGGGCGGGACGATTTAGCAGGCCCAGGGCCAGGCCCTGCATGGCGCACGAGCGACGCGGCGAAATTCTATTCTGTAAGTGATGGGAAGAGATTACTTTATTCGACGTAAATAATTAATCTTTCCGCGTGAGGAAAATGTTACATATTTTATTCATTGGCCATCCATCCATCACGGCAGACGCGACGCGACGGCCACACAGATCTCGCGAGTGTCTCCTGCCGCGCCACACGTGCATCCGGGCACGTGCATTAGGACACATTGCACGGCCCGATGCACCACTGCACACCACAACGCTGTCGGTGCAGTCGACCGAACCAGGAGATGGTTTTCTGTGTGTGTGTTTTTTTTTTTGCTTCTCCCGCTCATCCACCTACAATCCGCGGCTAATCGTCTCGATATCACACCACACGCAGTGTTGCCACGCGGCACACGCTCCTGACACGATCGCGGTGTGCATATTAGAGCACGTTTCCATCATTATTCATCGCGAAGCTGGGACATTGCATAACATTCGGGGCTGCGGCGCGCTGCAATGCAATGTTGCCCGGGTTGCAGCAAGCTGCAAGTTTGACGATATGCAACACCGACGAGATGGAATCCGTGTGCGGTTCTTCCTTTTTTTTGCGCTGCCGGTTCCCTTCGACCATTCGAATGGATTTCCGTTTCGCGACAGGGACGACAGGACAGAACGGCCACGACGATGATGATGAGAACGACGAAAACGAACGGACGGGCGTCCGGATGGGACCGACGGGCTGATTAGGATCGCTTGTCGCACGAGCTGGGCGGGACGATTTAGCAGGCCCAGGGCCAGGCCCTGCATGGCGCACGAGCGACGCGGCGAAATTCTATTCTGTGGAAGATGTTTTATCAAGGAAGAAGCAGAAGAAGAATAAAATTCACATCGATTAGTATACCCAACATCTTGAAACACATTCTTAAACCTTACCGTATGTCAATATGTGACGCTAGCGCTACCTTGCGGATAAACGTGATACTACAATATCCAGAAGCAGATTGGATCAAGTTACGGAAGAGGTTCCACTATAAGATTGAGAAACCGTTTGTAAGTTACTAATATTTTTGTAGATTATTGTAAAAACTTAACACTTTTTACAGAAAGTTAATTATGTTAAGTCTTAAGATCCTATGCCGTCTTAAGAATCTAGTATCATCAATCCAAATTTCGTTTCCCCTTGATATGGTAGAAAAAACACCAGGAGCTGATAGAAGACCAGCAATAATGTGGCATTTTACACTTCGTTAAACTTTCGGCATTGTCCAAACCAAACAAGAGCCGTGAGCCTGGTGATAGTAAGCACGCGGACGTCAACAAAAAGGCAACTCCTCTTCACCACAAGCAGCCAAAAGTGGCCTATCGTCGTTTGGACCAGAATAACCCCTTTAGCAGCCATCCTCCAACATCTCAAGTCTCACTCGCCATCTCTTGCCCCCCGAGAGGGGAAAAAACGAACAATCGGAAACGATTCTTAAGTGTATTGCCAAATAATTACCCTGATGACTTCGGCTGACCCACCCGGCGCACTGGCCAGGATATTCTCAAGAAGCTGCTCAAGGAGCGCCATCCAGCGAAGCACGAGCTTTCCCATCAATGGAATGACCAATTCTCCCATTGTTGCGTGTATTTTCGCGTGATACGATTACCCTCGCTGGCGAACAACAATCTTGAGCGTAATTTTTTGAACGACGGCATCCTGGGCTGTAAAAACAGCCCACTTCTCGAAACCCCGAAACCCTGCAGATAGTTGCC
The DNA here is from genome assembly GCA_002091845.1 of Anopheles cracens. NCBI lineage: Eukaryota > Metazoa > Arthropoda > Insecta > Diptera > Culicidae > Anopheles > Anopheles cracens. Next base: position 178,009 of record KZ072084.1, read on the forward strand.
GACTCCAGTGAATCCACCTGCTGGCCGCCGGTTGTTGGCGAAATGTAAAATCCACGCGGGCTGAAGTAGCGACAGACAATGGCGTATCCCTTTCGGCCGGGTGGTTCTTCTGTTGGGTTTTCCGGAGCACAACAACAATCGGACCACCACCACCAGCATGCACGGAGGAAGAAAAAAGAAATAACCACTTCCGTGCTCCTTCAGCCACGGCCAGCAGGGCAAGCCAGCCAGCAGGATGAACGGTAATTTGAATTATCCCTCTTGACTTTTGTTGTTGTGCCCCCGGGTAGCTTTCACGGCCGACCGAGCATCGAGAGGCTGGAAATGGCGTGCCCCGAAACCCAGGCCTGGTTGCTACGATCGGGAAACGGATCACTTCACGCTTCCTTCGTGAAAAGTCCGTTTTCGCAAGCCTTTTTCTTCGAGTGGGCCGTCGTGGGCCTCTTGCAGAGGTGGACGAAACCGAAGCAAGGAGGTAGCCTCGTAAAGCCTCTTCATTCGTGTTCGAACTCCGCTCGGAAGCATTAACGAAATTAAACTCCCGCACCGTAGCCAGTCAGTGCGCGCATTCGCTCGCAGGTTAAAGGTCCACTGCTGGAGAGCAAATTGGACGCTATTTGACGATTTGAAGATTTGACGAGCCTCGGAGCCTCGTTAATGGTATTTCTATTCCCAGCAGCGCCGCGCCCGGGCCGTTGACCGTTGTTTGTTATCATCTTACACCCACGGCGCTTGTTGCCTTCCGGCTTCCACCAGCTTTTTCCACAACAAGCCGGCTTCACACAAGCGAAATCCTTCATAATTCGGGCCCGAAGCTTCCCCCGGTAGAAAGTGAAGCGCTTCTTGAAAACTCCTAAGAGTCACGTTACGAAAATAATCGGTTTAAGGTTGACCCGGGTTTTCGCCTTGGCCCTTTTCTTCGTACTGAAAACCCGGTGCGCCGAAATGACCAATGTCCTTGCGAAAATACGCACCAATCGCTGGGAACAACTAGTGTCCCCATTAGTATTACACAGTACACAACACGTCCTGTCCAGTTCGGGTATGTTATGTTGCCCCACAAAAGCCCTCCCGCCCCTATAACTCCTACTCACCCGACCGGCGGAGGAAAAACATTGGAAAAATAATAAACGAACACCATAACGACCCTTTAGAGCTAGAGACGACGGCAAAAAAAATCCCCTGGAAGCTTATTATAGATTTGTTCGAGAGCTCACTCGGGTTAGTTCGTTCTTCCAATCGTCCTTGGTGTTCCTCCTCCCAAAGGAGCAGCCCAGAGCTCCGATTGCGAGCACAACATGCGAATGGGAATGTGTCCTTTGCCCCGCTCGCACACATTATTGCTCAGCCAATTTTCCACTTCACACACACACATCGACGAGATAGGAAATTGTGATGCGAACGGAAAAAGGGATAATTGAAAAATTGATCCTTTATTTTTATGTTTATCTGCGTAAGGAGACGTAATAAGCATACGATTGTTGTTGCGCCGAGATGTTACTGATGGTTTTGTTTATCGGTTTGACGATTGTTTTTGACATGACACGGTGGGCTTATGTGCGAACGGAGAATGCTGCCGATTGCTCACCTAATCGATGGGTGCCTAAGTGTTATGGTGCGATCGTGTTTTCGTTTTGGGAGTTTTGCGTACATGAAAACATTCCCGAACAGAAGTGGCAATCAATAAGTGAATGGGTAAAGTATCTCCAAGTTCGCCGGTATACACGGGTTAAGAACCATACGTCTCCATTTCATAAAAAGAGACGTAAGTATGAAAAGGGAGCCGACTCCAAATATGCCGGGGAAGTAAAGGTAAACAGTAAGTTAGCATGACAATCGGCACACCACGCGAGCACGTGCGAGTCTAATTAGATCAGTTCCAGACAATGGTGGCCGTATACGTACATGAGCAGCATCTTAAATGTTTCTTGGAAAGAAGGAGCGCACTAGAAAGTGACAAATTCAAACTATTCATACAAGGGGTTGGAACAAGTTCTTGAAACTTCTTGAAT
>KZ072084.1:189678-201360 GCA_002091845.1 Anopheles cracens
TGCATGTATGCATGGGGCACGACTCAATCCTTTCACCGGAGCCTTCGATTAGGCCCGAGCGTTTCGGGTTGGAGCCGCCGGGAGCGGCTGTTACGTAATGGTAAAGTTTTACGACGAATGAAATTAGTTCGGCCGGGCCGGGCCAGCGCTGATTGACGGTTAACTATGATGGATTTGATGCCGGATATTGGCCCGGGCCTAGCTTTCTACCTGTGTTTCCATGCTGCCTGATGATGATGCCGATGATGGGATGGTGTGAAATTTGGTTCCCGGTGCAGCAGAAGAGAGAAGAAAAAAAAACACCACAACGGGGCAAACAGCGAAACACTTTCCCGATGCCGGCGGGAGTGATTCGTCAGGCGTGATTTTAGGACATCGATTTGTTTATTAACGGCACGTTTTAGTTTAGCGACGCGTGTTTCCATGTAACCCGAGGTTGGAGAGCGAAATGGAAAATGCACAAATGATACAATTTATCGGAATGTTTTATAGAGAAAATGAAGTTTTCGATAAATTATTTTAAAAAAACTACGAAAAAATTTGAGAAAACTATTAAAATTATTTAAAAATTAATCAAATGCCTAACATATCGATTAAAAAATCTAAAAAATCGTATGAAAAAACATAAAATAAAACATAACAATGATGAAACACTATATAACACAAAATGCATATAGCCGTGTGAAGAACGAAATCTAAAAATCTAGAAAAAATAGTTTTGAATGAACAAATTGTACAAAAAGGCGAAAAGGCTATGTTAGAGACAATAAAATTTGCGAAAAATTTAATAAAACGGAAAAAAATAAGTAGCAAATGTTTAAATTATTCAAAATAATCAATTGTATAAAACATGTTTAAAAAACTTGAACAAACATAAAAAACATAAAAATGATTAAAAAACATATAAAACCCTGTATAACATTACATATTTATAAAGCATTGCTGAACTACCTCATAAGAGAGCCTTTGCTTGCCTTAGCACATGCAGATAGTAGAGCCTAACGAGGTGAACAAACTAAAAACCATCTATACCATCTATAAACCATAATAGATATAATATTTATTAGCCCATTGAAAGAATAATACAGGATAGAAATTAAAAAAAAAAACACAAAAACGCATGTGTACACTGCTTGCACTGAAAAACTCTCACGCGTGTGATTATAATTGAAGCAACGGCACGTTTTAGTTTAGCGACGCGTGTTTCCATGTAACCCGAGGTTGGAGAGCGAAATGGAAAATGCACAAATGATACAATTTATCGGAATGTTTTATAGAGAAAATGAAGTTTTCGATAAATTATTTTAAAAAAACTACGAAAAAATTTGAGAAAACTATTAAAATTATTTAAAAATTAATCAAATGCCTAACATATCGATTAAAAAATCTAAAAAATCGTATGAAAAAACATAAAATAAAACATAACAATGATGAAACACTATATAACACGAAATGCATATAGCCGTGTGGAGAATGAAATCTGAAAATCTAGAAAAAATAGTAAAAAAAAAACAAATTGTACAAAAAAGCGAAAAGGCTATGTTAGAGAGAATTAAATTTTCGAAAAATTTAACAAAATGGAAAAAATAAGTAGCAAATGTTTAAATTATTCAAAATAATCAAATGTATAAAACATAAAAAAAAACTTGAACAAAAATAAAAAACATAAAAATGATGAAAAAACATATGAAACCCTGTATAACATTACATATTTATAAAGCATTGCTGAACTACCTCATAAGAGAGCCTTTGCTTGCCTTAGCACATGCAGATAGTAGAGCCTAACGAGGTGAACAAACTAAAAACCATCTATACCATCTATAAACCATAATAGATATAACATTTATTAGCCCATTGAAAGAATAATATCGGAGAGAATAAAAAACGCATGTGTAGACTGCTTGCACTGAAAAACTCTCACGCGTGTGATTATAATTGAAGCAATAAAAAAATTCCACGAAAAAAAAACATGAATATGGCACTACGCCTACGGTTCATGTTGCTCATTTACATTCTCCCCTGCTCAATGCCTCCCAATGGTCTAGTTTTCTACACTCGAAGTGTGCAAATACAAACGACACACAGACGATGTGACGAATGAAAGAAAAAAAACAAAGATTGTTGACCAAAAATTTCATACATTAGTACGGAAAGAAATAATACTTTCCGTATGATATTTTTAGTCCACTATCTTTTTCTTTTCACTCTTCACACCACCTAGCTATCATACACGCTGAATACGTTCATACGCTCTAGTTACGTACTTCTCCCTAGCTTCTAGACTGAGCTTGTAAAGTCATGTGCCGCGATTGTGATATCAACTGAGAACGTTGCATTGAATGTGATACCTTTGGAATATCAACTGACGCAGTTGCCATATCATGTGCTGCGTTTGTGATAAATGTTGCTATTCTTGCCTTATTATCTGAAAAACCCTGTAATGATTGTGGAAACCCAGAATCTCAACAATAACAGCCATATAGTCATAGTGTAATGTCTAAATTCATTAGATTCTTTTGAATTATTCTTCAAACTGTATTAAACGTATCGAATTACGGCCACTTGGACGACCCCACGAGACGCCCTCAAGTTTGGTAGGTAATTATTACTGGTTTTCAGCACAAATCCTGCCCACCCGTAGGTCCCTTGTCCACGGCTAATCACACTCCCACCAACGGCGTACTTTAATTTCTCCGGACGCAGCGCTAAAGTCACAGGTAGCACACTGCGACTGCTTAAAACTTGTTCACCTTACACGCGTACTAGTGGTAAGTCCTTCGGGTCAGACGACGCGAGCGGGAGCCGTCCTCGATCAGCTGAGATTCTCATTAAAATGCTTATCGCTGTTAATTACAAAAGTTTCCTGCCCGTTCCGAGCACCGCGGCCGGCCACCGCCGAAGCTAGAAACAGCATAAGCTGCTTATTTTTCATAAATCCAACCCCCCCAACGCCCACCAGGCTCACCAGGACGCGCTCAAAATTAATGTGCGACGAATCCGTCCCGCACAGAACAGCAATCAGCTGCCAGTGGCAGTCTGCCGCGGAATGTTTTCTCCGCATGGTCCACCCAACAACCTGCCTGCCTGTATCTAGGATGCGGCAAACAACAACAAAAAACAAAAAAAAACACAATATTCAACATTCTGTAACAACGGTGACGAATTTGCAGTTTGCAACAACAACAAAAAGCATACCCACACACAGGAGAAACCGTACTAAATAATCCGCGAGAAGCGAAAAGCGCCTGGTAGAAGTAATTCGTCCCGAAGCACACAGCACACATTTAGCGTCACGATATAAATTCCGCAGCACCGAAATATCAAGCTCCTTCTCCGGCTCTGCCCGTGCACTACCACCGCCACATCAACCCGACTCTCCTAACTAATTTAATTTAATTTAATTATAATAGAACAATTAAAATCATAAATCACTGTCATCATCTTTGTTTTAAAACACAGCCAGCATGCAAAACATGCTCCCGTTCCGTTGCGGCGCACGGTGGTCCTGTCACATCAAGTTTCCCGCACCCCCGGCGCAGAACGGGTGAAGCCTGTGCCGCGGAAGCCCAAGCCCGAACTCGTGTAATGGGAGACCGGTCGCCCGGTTCGGAGAACAATGGTCGATGACCGGGCTTCCGGTGACACAGAGGAGCTTACGGGCGGGCGATATAAAAATGCACTCACCAATACCATCTTGGCGCACGGTAGGGACGGGTCCTTGGACTCGGTCACCGGGCCTATCAAGTGAGGGCCCCCGGACTCGTCCCACGGCAGCGACTCATGTTCGCGTGAATTTCGCGCTGATGGGTAGAAAGATGAGTCCTTCACCGCCACCAACGATCCCTTGCCGCGGTCTGCGGAGCGCGGAAAACCACAGCACACCGGAGATGCCTTTGCCCAACCGACCGAACGGCGCGCGGGCGACAACGACGACCGAGGTTCCAATTTCTGCACGCTGCCATTGTGAGATGCGTCTTGGCTAATGAACGTCCAACGCTCGCACCGGAACCGCACCGACCGAACCGAACCGAAATTGGAAGTCCGGGCATGCTGTGGCAGCTTCTGCCTGTTCGTTGCGGTTACGGGGTTCTCCGTGCCTCGGTGCATCATGTTTCTCGGTAAATGAAGCTGGGCCGGTTGCTTAAAGAGAGGGAAGTTTGCCAGTGTTAATCTCTTTTTTTCTACCGTACTCTGCTAAAATAATCTCAACACAGCCTTGCAGGCGAGCAGCGAATAATGCAGTAATAGCGTGATTTGTCGTACGGATTGCATACCCGCTCGGCGGAATAAACACGTTTGCGCCTGAAAGTATGCACCATGTCTTTTGAAGGACAGTATTATTTAATGTTTTCTTCAATCAATACTTTCCAAAGTATTTGGATACAAACTTACAGAGATAATTTCAATATCATAAGTCATTAAAAGATGCTATTATACGCAAAAGGGTTTAAACACAACTGGTCAACTAAGAAACTCAAACTCTGATCTTTAGTAGCATTAGAAGTAGATGTAAAACCGACAATAATAGTTTATTTGCCTAGATGCGACGTAGTTAAATTCACAAATTAAGCTCACTCATTAAGTCATAAGCGAATCAATATTTGTCAGGGATTCTGATGTGGATCCTATGGTTACAATCCGAACAAAGATAGTATACGTTCCAGTTGATCTATTCCTTATAAAATATGAAATATGCATCTGAGAAACATTAAACTGTTAAACTGGCAAATAAGTACTCAATTTAAGTCTATTAACCATTTTCTATTAGTCAATTTCATTATTCAAATGCTTTATTGCTGCCTTATTAAAGCTTTTTGTTGCCCAGTCTTCATGAAACCTGTCAGATGGGCAATCTGGAGCAAGTTATCTGCTTTATAATGCATATCTTTGCCGTTTTCAGACACCTCCAAATCCTTAAAAATTGGTTTATGTATTTGTTTTTGAACAGATTGCATCGGTGACATCATCACTTCCCGTGAGGAGAAACTTTACTATCATAGATTTACTATCTGACCATCGCTTCCAGTAACCTCAAACAAGCCCGACAAAAGGTAGATCAGCACTTGAACGTTTTGACATCAAAGACAAAGAGCACCAAATGCGCCCCATCAAAGCATTTCAATCGCCTGGAAAAGATTTGACGGTGGATGTAATTACCATCCTTTTTTTTTCATAAAATCGAAAACAATTATAGCTGTACTATTCGTTCAAAGAAACGAAACAAAAAAAAACGACTGGTCGAAACATTCAATTCCACCACACAATAAAACGCCCCAATAAGCGCGCACAATGAATCAACCTTGCGCGGTGCGACTTTGAAAGCTGATTAAATAAATTAATGAGAAGCCGATGAAAGCCCCCGGTACAGCCGCGCGTACGGACGTGTCGAGTGCAGTAGTGCCAAGGCAGCCGACACAGCACAATGTTCCATCACGGCTGGTGACGACAGCGGACGCGGAGGAAGGGTCTCATAAAAATTATTAAAAAAAAACTTCCACACGCCCAATCACTTATGCCTTGTTCCAAAACGCTTCCGCTAGCGTTCCCTGGGTGGCTGGGCGGGCGCTCGCATTTAACGGCACAATCGGCACACGGAACATTCCTCGCCGAGGAACGATTGGCATAAAAATGGCACTGAAATGACGTGGGCATATTATATTGCGAATAATTGCCCCCTATTGGAAAATGTATTTATGCGCTCCCACTGGAGCAACCGGTTCCGTCCGTCCCCAGCCACCGACACAGGAAGCCTCGCGCGGCCGAATACCGGTTTCCCAGCATTCGCCACCTATCGGGTCAGGTGAGGGGCCGGCAATGTGCGCATTCATTTTTAATTAATTTTAATTTCAATAATTTATCGTAATTAAATTAAATTTCACATGTTTATGAGAATTTAATATTTCGCCGCCGCCGCCGCTGCCGCTGGTGTTGGCATATCCGGTTCACGGATGGATCGTTTCCGCTCGCCCACCGTCGGTATGCGACGCCAATTTGGTCCGTTTTGCCCCTTTTGCATGCGTTTTGGCTCGGGGTGTGCCTTTGTGTGCGTGTGTGTGCGTGTGTCCAGCGGTTTAAAACCGAAAATAACTCCCCCCGGATCTCACGTTTTCGTCGGACGCGCGGGCAATTATTGCCGCGACCGGACCGGAAGGATTTCGTTCGGTATCCCTAGGGATACCGAGTAGCGCGATGAGTATTGTGTGCGAGGGTATAATGATTTCATTTATCTCACGGAAACGTACACCCAATTGTGAGTCTTCTTTACGGAATCATTATTAAAGGCGCCTCTGTACAGGTAAACGCCGAATTCCGAATGCAGCTTAATGTATGCAGGCAGGAACGTTTGGTCAGGTTACGCTAGGCGGAGCGTTGGGGCTCATTTTTTACCTTCAGAAGGATGGTCCTGAAATAGACAATTTTTTCAAGTAATTAGTAGTTTACACTATTTTATGGACGGTTTTTATAAAATTTAGCGATTATGTCGAAAAAACTGATTTGATATTGTGTTGTTTACCTCTCAATCAATTTGTGATAGCCTACTATGTTTGGATTATAGATGGCTATCAACTGTTATACAACTGTTATACTGTAGGCAGGACTTGCATACTTTTGATATAAAACACGGGAGTGAGAAACGTTCGGTTTGAAAACTACGAGTGTAACAATTGACGACCAGGACGGGATCTCCAAAGACGGATATTCTCTGGATGCGCGTTTCACGTTCTGGCTCCGAGAAAGCTTGTTTCGAATAAAAATCCTTCAACTAATAGCAACCATCGTCGATTTCGGGGCCAAATTACACCTCACCGTTCTCATATCTTTGAGGAGCATTCGTTGAACGTTAGTGCCAAAATGATAATTTCCCAAAAATAAAATCAATTAAAAGAAAACACGAGGCCTGTTGATGCCGCTGCCATAAACCTTAAGGCCATGTTCGAATAATGAGACGCGTTCCCAATTATTCAAACCGGGATACGCCATTAAATTGGCCCGGAGGCACCGTTAACGCAACGAACTTCAAGCAACCGGTAGTGGTGCAAAAGTGCATCTTTGTATGCACCTTCCGCCTCGTAAAACTGGCCAAGATATGGGTTCACTGTGTTTTGCCGCGGATTTCGGACACCGGCGCGTGGGCACCACTTGCTCCACAGCTATTCATTCTAGCGTCAAATTGAGTGAAGTTGTCCGAACGGTGCCGGGAAGCCGGTCTCACGCCACTTGTCAGCGGATCAATTTTCCACCTCGCTTGGCAACACCCTCTCTCTCTCTCTATTTCTCTCTCGCTCGCTCGAGTGGTCGTACAATTAAAATGTTATTACGCCAAAAGGCTTGCCCCGCGCCGGCCCGGGAAAATCTTTGCGATCGAACCGTGGCAATCGCGCACGTAAGCCATCCGTGTACAAAGTTTTCTATTCTTTCGCGGCTCCGGTCGCGGCCAGGTGGAACAGTTCGTTGGAGGCATCAGCAAAACGACCGATAGCGCCGTCTCGATGAAGGTTGGGTTAATAATTTATTAACTCGCGAACTTAGCCCACACCGGGAAGGGGAAGAATTTTTCGGTATAACATTTTTCGGTTTTGCAACCACTTGCACGTTACCACAGCGCCGGAACCGAGCCGGAAGATTGCAAGTAAAGTCAGAGAAAAAACGTGAATTGCGAGGTGAGTTTTTCAACCTCCACCCTGCGCCGCACAAACACTCCAGCGGAGCGTTCATCAATAATTAATTTTCGGCTCATTAATAAACATTTAACTCTTCTTGTTTTCAAACCGGAGGTAGGCAAACTTTACGCGACTTTTGAGCGGCGGCCGCCGCCGTGCAGAAGTTTCGCAGACCTTAACCTCGCCGGCGCGCAAACTTCGTCACGCGGTACGGTACAGGTGATCGCTGATAAATGCTTCCAACACACGCGCGTGCCAATGTCGAACACGTCAGACGGTCGGTGTTTTGATGGGGGCAGAGGAGGTCAGATGGGCGCAAGGCGATGGGCGAAATTATAAATTTTCCTGTCCACAAGTTAAATTTTAACGGTCCGGAACGTACCGGGGTTCCATGCTGCCGCGCGCGTTGTGGGAGAAACGATTTGATAAGCGGAAAAAAACTGCGTTCTTTTAATTTATTCTAAACCAAAAAAAAAAAGCGCGCGCGAAACATTTCTAATCCATAGATCTTCATTAGGCGCCCCTAGAGACCCCTCATATCGGTGTCTACAAAGCGTGAAAACATTGTAATAGCTGGCGGGTTCCGTTAGCTGTAAGATGTTTTATGAAACATCTCACACTTCACACATGTGAGGTTGATGGATGATTAAATGTGGTGTACTTTTCGTAAATCTTAATTAGCGCTCCGCAAACGGAATGCTGGGGGGCAGTACTATTCATATGAATGTTATTTGAAGATTCACAAATCTCTCAACTTGGGACTTAGGCCTCAAATGTGTTCATCCTCCATGAGATTCAAAGTGATTTAAATATAAAATATTAGAGTTTAACACGTTTCAGTTTGTAATAAATTATGTAGAAATGACAAACTACGAGGAGTTTGATCCGAAAACATCTAAATTCAATGTTTACTTCCACTTGATCTGCACCAAGAGCTGCTTGTTCAGGATTCCGAAATTTTCTGCCAGATGGCGCTCACACGCGCTCTAATACTTATAGGTATAGTATGTTGAAAATCTCCAGAACAACATTTTTTACACAATTTTTCATCAAAAATCCAGAATCTCGAAAGAATCTCTTAGCATCAAGCTCTACTCAGTGATGTTGTTTCCAGAGGCTAATTTGAATGTCCATACAGACCGCTTCGATTCGGATGACAACCGTTCCATGCGTCATCTTACCCGTTTTCATCTCGAAATGCATCCTTCATCGATGCTCCAGTGCCGCCTCCAGTAATGCACTCGAGCCATCCATCACTATCATCACTTCTGGAGTGTTGGAAGATTGCTCAGAGGTACCAACGAACGTTGGTTCGAGCGAACCGTGAACGCTTCGTACGCAACGCAAAAAGAAGCCGTCCCTCTGTCACCGGTATGGTCGAAATAGAGGCTTGCAAAAAAAAACCGAACTAACAACGCTTTATCTCCGGCGTACTCGATGAAGTTTCGAAGTTTATCATATCCCCAGCGTCCGTCTCACATTCGCTCGCCGTCGGAGCACACACCGTGTACAAACCGGTGCGCCCGGTGGAACACGTTGCCCCGGGGGCTAGTTCTACTACTGCTACCCCCTGCCCATTGTTTCGGTCTCTCCGTAAAGGGATCCGTCCGCGTCGCCCGTCCAACAACACTTTTAACAGGACAATGTCCACAGTTTGTAGCTACTCAGGAAATTTCTTGGACGTGGACCGTACCATACGACGAACGCACCGGCATATCTGGAGGCTATTAAAACGGACATATTTTTTGTCCTCTCACGCGCACTTCCCGGGTCCGTTCCACCGGGACCTTCCACCCAAAAAGCGGGACCGGCGACCAGAACGCTCCGGGGCGGCTTCCAAGGATACGACGGTGAACTGACCGTTGCTGTGGCGTCCAGCCTGACACATACTCCAGGAGGAGGGAGGACTACAGCACGAACCACGGCTTATTATGATGTGTTTTCGAACGCCCACACCGATAAGCTTGCACGGAGTTCGGTTTTCGGTCGTGTGTTGTTAGAGGGCCGTTTTTTTGTGGGAAAATGAATTCACGTTCCTTGGACGAGGCACCTCTTTACCTGGGATTTCGATCTCACCAGTGCCGGTAGATTTTCTCCGTTTTCAGAAGATTTCCCGTCCGATGGGATGCGATTGTTTCGAGTAAATTAAAAGAAAACAATACTGCATACCGGGTTGCTGCCACGTTTGCCCGTCCGTGCTGGAACTTCTGAAACAAGCTGAGTTTTTTTGTCGAACACGGAACCCTGTGCTCACGCACGAACTGTGCTCACACTAGCACTGCTTTCTCAGAGGACCTGAAACAGGACAGAACGCTCAATTAGATTCATTTTTACCGTAACATTAGTAACGACTCCAACTCATCCTCTGAAGAAAGCCTTCGTTATACCACTCACAAATGCCGGGATTAATTAAAACCGGATATAAATTACACCAGCCACACCTCTTAATGCAATTAACAAACCCACGCCCGTACGACATATGACCATTTAGGGACCCTTTTTTAACAAATTCTTCGTAATTTATCACAATCCGTTTCGATGCGGACGCTTCGCCTGAGTGTATGAGTGTTCCAGACCATCATTCGAATAATTAATGGTTTTTAATAAACTAATTAGATGCGTGCATAGGTTTGGCGTTCACCTTGCCCTTGTTTTTATTTGCCAGAATTCATAACCGGCACCCGGCGCCGGACCGGAAGCCGGAATAATTCAATTCGCTACCGTTGCGATCCGTTGGGCCGGGACACTTGCGCACTCTCCCACATGCATACGGTACGGTCAAGGTATGCAACCCGGGAAACGATGGAGGACCCTTTTGTCCGAACGTTTTTTTTTCTTCCCTCTCCCCCTTTGAAAGATAACCTTCCTACCGAAAGCAACCCTTTCCGCATATTTTTTCCCCACCGCCCGGGAAAGTGTGTTATTGTTATTTTTGGTTTCGCAAAATATTTTATAATATCCCCCAATCCCCGGCCAAAAAACCCCTTTCTCGAACCGGCGTCCGGCGTCCTTTTCTGCGGCAACCAAAAATATCTGACCGCTTCCGTCCGGGGTTGCGTACGGTGTAAGGTGTAATTTTTTGGGCAGACGACGGACGTCGTCACACGAGCATCCTTTCCAGGGACCGGATGATCCATTGCGGAGTGGCGTTCCTGTCCCGCGCTCATCTGTACGATGAGGCATGATGGGGCATTCTTGGCATTCGCCAGTGGCCGAGCATCTTTGATCTGTCCGTCAGCACGGGAAGCTCGGGTGTTTAGAGTGTTCACCTCCACCGATAGGCCCAATGTGAACGGAAATTCCAACAATCCGGTCCGGCCATTCCGGGGCCGGATGGGGGAGGCAAATAGAAACAGTTCGGTTCCCCTAATACGCCGAAGGATCCATCTGGCACACACGAAAAAAGCGAACCAACCGGTCAGCAGTATCGAAGGATGTAGCCAATTTCCTGAAGGACTTCTTTCTCGATTTTTATCTACCGGCCGGTTTGCTTGTGCCGGCCTTCGACCTAAGAAAATATTAGTTTTCGATTAGAAAATTCAAATGAGCCGTCTTCGGACGGCCTGTGAGAACGCCAGCCGATGTCCGTATAGAGGGCGTCCGGTGTACCTACATGGTTTGCGGGCGGAAAAGAATCCAGCGATACGTGGCGCACAACAAAGCAGGCCTTGGAAGGAAAAATACGCATACGGCGCCCGGTAGCACCCGGTTGGAGCCCGGGAATTGGAAAACAGGTTCGCATCAAAAGGTAATTAGCACCTGAACGCAATCAAACTATCATTTACCGGTGGAAGACCCTTTGCCAGGGTGATGCAACACGCATGAGAAAGCAGCTACTGTGCACCAATCGAAACCGAACAGAATCACGAGCACCGAACGTGTGTGTGTGTGCATGTGGGGTTGGGAGGTGAATCATAAATTATTCAAAAGTAGCACCACTTGCACCGTTTGGTCCCCGAGCTCCGAGGGTTCATCCCGGTGCGTCGAAATACGAAATTTGTGGCCAAAATCCTTTCCACTA